>PVKZ01007086.1:0-26659 GCA_004027375.1 Macroglossus sobrinus | reverse complement strand
CTATTCTAAATGATAGCTTTGCTGGGCAGAATAATCTTGGTTGTAGTTCCTTGCTTTTCATCACTTTGAATATTTCATGGCAGCCCCTCGTGACCTGCAAATTTCTGTTGAGAAATCAGCTGACATCTTATGGGATCTCCCTTGTAGGTAACCAACTGCTTTTCTCTTGCTGCTCTTAAGATTCTAACTTTGTTTTTAACCTTTGGCATTTTAATTAAGATATGTATTGGTGTGGGCCTCTTTAGGTTCATCTTGTTTAGGACTTTCTATACTTCCTAGATTATATGTCTATTTCCTTGGCCAAAGGACATTTTCAATCATTATTTTTTCGAATAGTTTCTCAATCCTTGCTTTCTTCTTCTTCTGGCACCCCTATGATGCAAATGTTATTACACTTGATGTCACAGAAGTCCCTTAAACTTTCCTCATTATTTTATTCTTTTTTTTTTCTTTTTGCTTTTATTGGATGTTTTCTGCTACCTCTCTTCAAAATTGCTAATTTGGTCCTCTGATTTTCTGTTGATTCCTTCTAGTATATTCATTTCGGTTATTACATTCTTCACTTCTGAGTGGTTCTTTTTTGTTTTCTATCTTCATGTTTGCGTTTCCTCTCTCTTTGTTGAAGTTCTCACTTTGATCATTGAGCACCCTTATAACCAGTGTTTTGAACTCTGTATCTGGTAGATTGTTTGTCTCCATTTTGATTATTTGGGACATATTTCTTTGTCTCCTTCATTTTGGATGCTTCCCTGTGTTTATTTCTATGTATCAGGTAGTGCTATTACATTTCCTGATCTTGGTAGACTGGCCTTATGTAACAGGTGTCCTGTGGGGTCCAGTGGATTGAGCTGGGCAATCCAGGTGTATCCCCTGAATGGGTTATCTGTGCCCTCCTGCTGTAGTTGAGCCTTAATTACTGCTTTTACATCAGTGGGAGGGATTAACTCTCAGGCTGACTGCTTATGAGGACTGGCCATGACTATAGTGGAAGAGCTACTGTGTAAGGACTGATCCTAAGGAGCAATATTTGCATTAGCATGGCTCTAGTGCTTCCTGAGTCTGCCCTTTGGGTGTGTGGTTTGTGGAAGTGGTTGAATGGTGCTCCTGTATGGTCTGAAGCTGGCCACCAGGTGTGTTGGTACTGGGGCATCTTGGGAGGGGCTCTGTTGCAGGTCAAGGTTAGCCACTGCCTGTGCCCTGCCTGGGGACACTTGGTATGAGTTACAAAGTAATATACAGACACTATTTATGCTGGGCTTGGAGGTAACTGGGAGAGGCTAGGCTGTGACCTGAGGCCAGCTTCAGCTAGTGCTGAGCTTGGGGTTGCTTAGCAAGAGGTACAGGGCATGCCAAAGCCACATGCTGCTTGTCTGAGATTTGTGAACTTTCAGGAAAGTTTGCAGTATAAAACAAAGCCAGGCTATTTGTATGAAAAAGCAACAAGTAGCTTGGGTGGGCCCACAAGTTGGGTGGAGCACTTAATCCATTTCATTTAAAGTGATTATTGATAGGTACATAGTTATTGCCATTATATTATTCATATTTCTTTGTCCACCCCGTCCCCCCACTTCTTCTTATTAAGTAAGTCTCTTTAACGTTTCTTCTGATATTGGCTTTTTCCCATCTGGGGAGCTCTTTATCTCACTTTCAATTTTAAATGATAGCCTTGCTGGGTAACCTTGGTTTCAGGCCCTTTCTTATCATCACTTTGAGTATTTCATGCCAAGCCCTTCTGGCCTGAAAAGTTTCTGTTGAAAAATCAGCTGACAGTCTTATGGGAGCACCCTTGTAAGTAACTAGCTGCTTTTAAGATTCTCTCACTTTCTTAAACCTTTGGCATTTTAATTATGATGTGTCTTGGTGTGGGCCACTTTGGGTACATCTTGTTTGAGGCTCTCTGCACTTCCTGGAATTGTATGTTGAAATTTCCACTGATTTTTACAGCCAGATTTTGTGGAGACTCTTCTTCTCAGCACTGGAACGCTGGGTTGGTAAACCCAGTATGGGGCTCAGACCCCGTACTCCTCTGGGGAATCTCCACAGTCTAGATGTCTCTCCCAATGCTCAATTACCATACATGGGTGCAGGGCCTGCCTGTTTCACATCTCCTCCCCTCCTACCAGTCTCAGTGTGGCCTCTTGTTTATATTTTGTTATAGTAGTTATGTTCAGCTAGTCTTCAGATGGTTCTCCAGGTTTCTGTTCTTTAATTTAGTTGTATTTTTAATGTAGTCATGGGAGGAGGCAAGCACAGTGTATTCCTACTCCACCATCTTACCCAGACTCAAACATCACCACCAATCAATTTTTATAAGTGAAATAATGACTCTTGAAAGAAAAAAGCACTAAAAGCACTATGTAAACTGCCGCTTTACCTTCATAACATCTCTATATGACCGGATAGCTGAAATTTTTCTCTTTTCATCATCTTCATCTTCCAGGCCTTCATCTGCAGCCTCATAGCCCTCATCATTGCTACCATCAGCTTCCATTGTGTTGGCCATGTGATCAATGAGCTGCTCCAGGGGAGGGCTTAATTCCCTTTCTTCATTCTCCTTCAAACCATAGTCCAGTGCTTTATAAATAATAATTCCCAAAGATTCAATAACCTAGAAACATTTAAAAAGGTAGTTAATGGAGATGACTAAAGATTTTAAGAGAACTGTAAAGCATAAAATATTTAGTATAATATTTAAGCTAGGTCTAATCTATTCCATTTCAGAAACATATGACAAATTAGATATGAGGAAATACTTAAAAGTTTCACCTATGCATTAAAAAAAGATGAAAAATTTTGTCTGATTTCTTCAAACCAGTATAAAAACACAAAAACCCTTTTTATGTTTTCTTAGATTAACACTGTATGATAAAATCTATATCCTCCATTTAAATAAAATACCAACCAGGCTGATTTTCCATATTTCCAAAAGATATTTTGAGAATAGATATAGTTATCAAAGAACATATCCTTTCAGAACTCTTATGCCAATGTTTATCTAATCAGGGATTTCCCAGACATACCAAGGATCTGAGAAACTGAAAACTCAGTTATTGGTAGATGTTAACTTAAGGTTAAACAAACAAAAACTCTACTCACATTCATATATATATGGAAATGCATATCTCTCATGATGTAAACAAGTAAGAAACTTTTTCAATGTAATGCATAGACACCTCTCCCTACCACTCCAACTCCACCAATATTACCTCCCAAGACATATGAACCTGATTTATGAACATTGGGTATACTTTACTGTCTAATGTTACCCTGACAAATATACCAGGCTGTAGCCAATATAGGGAATTCTACTTCATACCTTAACCTGCTTTTATTTTCTCAGAAAAATCACATATAAACAACCATTTTATTTTACAGTACCAACAGCTCATTTCACTTTAGCCATTTTTGGGAGAATGTCGGCAATGAAGCCAAAGATTTAGCATTAAATTCTGTCTTTTACCACTAATCATTTGACTTGGGGCAAATTATTTACTTTAGTCACAATCTTTCTTATCTATAAAATGGGTAAAAGTGATAGCTACATCTCATAGGATTTTGTTAAGACTAAATGTGTCACTATGCATGAAAGTACCTAGTACAGTAGACTTACAATAGGTATTGAATAAATGTTAGCTGCCCTCCCTTCCCTACCCCTAGCTCAGTGTTTATCCAGTTACCTCCCATCAATTAATCTTTGCTTTTCTTTATTACACTTGTAGCCACAGTGAATGCTGTATTTAAAAAACAAAAACAAAAAAACAGCTACATGGTACAAAGAAAAGGAAAGTCAGAAGTTCTGAAGATGAGTTAAACCCAACAGAGTCATTATCATATACCATAGCCCTTAAGAGCTCTCAGGCACTCACTTAAAAATTCTCCCCCCGCCAAAAAAAAAATCTCCACAAAATCTGAAATCTACTTATCAAGTGAAATAATATTTTCTCAACACAGTTTTCAAAATGAATATAAGGCTTAGAAATTCTCAACTTCTAGTTTTTAAACAATACTGTTCTTTTTTAGTATTTCTCACTGAAAATATGACGTATTTTCATTGGTGTTTATAGTTTGATCTGAAACTCTAACCACTATTTTCAAAGTTGTTTTGTGTGATTATAGACCTTCTGAATTATGAGATAAATGACTACTTTAGTCACCTCTTCTGGTAGCTGCCCTTGACACCCCATCCCTGTCCACCAATCTGTTCTAGGGATGGTACCTTTTTTGTGCTTTCTCTGGCAGAAGAATGGTGCACATTGCTTTCATAGTATTGCTTTCTCAACAGGCAAGTGCTACTTAGGGCAGGGATTTTAACTTTAAGTTCAGCATTAGCAGAGCCTGGCACTGGGATGTGCACTGGATTAAAACTTGTCAAACTGATCCTAGAGCAGTTACTTTAACAATCAGATAATCGTAGTTAATATAATGAAAACCTTAGACATCAAAAAAAAGTTAAACTATGTTAAGTATATTATTTTTAAGGCTGAGAAGGTCTTACTGCAATTATTCTCACTTAGAGTTACAGTTAATTGAGAATCTTAGCATGGTTGGGTGAATATAACCATCTATATACCTACTCCTTTAGAACTGCAGAAGAAAAAAAAGGAAAAGAAAAACCATAAAACCACAGCAAATGCCAACACCAGCCATGTGTTCTAATCTCAGCAGGACTGCTCAGCAAGCTTCATTCTCTTCCCTGCTCATTACCTTTCCTCCAGGGGTCATCCGTTTATTCAAAAAGTTTGTTTTATACCTTATTTCTGAACTAGATATATGCTTCTTTAGCAAAAGGTTAGATGTTCCCTCAGTCCATGAAAGTGGTAACTCATTTTGTGTACATGTCAATCTTATAATGCCCAGCCCTGTTATGCTGTGTTTCGAAGAGGTTGGGGGGTTAAATATAGAACTACAGTATTGACATTACACAAAATGAGTTACCACTTCATGGACTGAGGAAACATCTAGCCTTTTGCTAAAGAAGCATATACCTAGTTCAGACATAGTCTTGAGCTGGGCAAAAATGGGTGACCACTAAAAAATTAATTGAGACATAACAGTACCTAGATATGTACTTATGTTAATTTTAGAAAGGAATTTGCCTTAAAATCTGTGAAAATGTTAAGAAAACCCAAGATAAACAGCAGTGTCAGATCTCAAATATTCATTAGAGTTACCGTCTCCAGGGAACTAGAAAATCATCATTCATGTCCTATCACTTTGGCACTAGGCCTCCCTTGGACACTTCTAGAGACTCTAGCATTCGTTAAAGTGAACAGGATTTAAAGGGTAAAACCTTAAAGTTAAGTGAAACAAGTGAAGCACACTAGAAAGCTGTGGGTTTTAAGCCTAACTGATTGATAAAAGGTGTGTGGGGGAGAAGACATTAAATAAAATCACAAATTCCAAAATTTAAGGCTGCTACAATGTCATGGCTAATTGTCTCTCAGCTAGTGATAGCTAGATATAAAGACTTACAGCTATGGGATAAAGAGACAGTTAAATGGCCTGTTCTCTGGCCTTCAGACCCAACCACACCCAGTCACTGAGGGCAGCCTCACTACAAAACAGCAGCACACACACTTATAGCAATGTTTCATGTAAAGCACCCAAGGTTGGTTATAAGCTCACTAAGCCCACATACAATTTCTCTCTTACCATGCTGGCCCCTTCATCTGGCCTCTCTTCATGTTAGCTTTTACTTTTAAAAAATATGTGAGCCCAGATTTGTTTACTGTACCAGAATTCTTTAGGACAGGGATCAAGTATGATTCTTCCTAGTATTTGCTACAATGCCTACAACTTTGCTATGCACAGAATACGTACTTTAAAATCTTTACTAAACATGTCTAAATTGCAACAGCATAAGAGTCTTTAATGCCAAATCTGATTAAATGGGGATGACCTATATCAGCGTTGTCAAACACAGTACTAGGCACTTTAGCTGACATCCAACAAACAGTAGCCACTCTTGCCTTCATTGTCACAATCCCCTCTTCTCCAGCCTAAAAATTAAAACCAAAAGTTTCTTCTACTCTTCGAATCCCCTTGTCAATTTACTAGGAACATTTTCCCCCTTTAATCCTGTGAGGTAGACATTATCCCCATTTTAAAGATAAGAGAACTGAGCTTGAAAAATGGTCAATAAATTGCTTAATGTCAGACAGTTAACAAGTAACAAAGTCAGGACTCCAACTTGGCCTTGTTACTTATGAAATTCCATATCCAGAATTCTACTATACCATAAAAATACACATCTGAACATCTCCCAGTGTGCCAATGTTTGTCTAAATTGTGGCATCCAGAATTAAATCCTATTCCATGTGTAGTATAACCATCAAAGAACACACCAAATGAATACCTTCCTTGTTCCACACTACGTACTTCTATAAATATATCCAGTATGGTATTCAGATTTCTGGTAAACTCATTAAATTGCTAACACTTTGGGTTTACAGTCAATTATAGTGGCCAAGTCATACACATCACGTAATAGTTAAACATCTTCCTCTCTTAGACTGTGTTTTTAAAGATGTTTTTTAGACCTGGTAAAAGGCTTTACATTTTTGTCAAATCTATTTTACCCTATTTATTTTGACCAATCAATTTAGCTTAGGAAGATCACTTAAAATCTAGAGTCTGCCATCTAATTCATTATAAATACTCCTAAACTTTAAAATCTATCCGTTTGTATATGCCTTCTGGGTCTTCGAAAACTGATTTAAATGTTAAATAAGATAGTCCCAACTAATAAGCCCTTCAGAACATGAGACATTGTCCCAGGCTAACATCAACTACAATCTAACTTTGTAAATATTAATCTGACACTTCTCCATTTTGCTCATAAAAATATTACAAAAGACAATAAAATTTCTTGCTGCAATTTCTAAATACTAACTCTGGTAACCTTACATCTAGTAAAATTATTCCATAAAAAGCACAATTTTCCATTAGTTAATGTAACTAATGTCCAGTGTTCTCAGTTTCTTTCCCTTTACTCATTAATTGGGTGAACAGATATTTAACAAAAACAAAGTATATGTGGCAATGAAGAAATAGAGACTTCTGGCTTTCAGAGAGCTTTTGTCTTAGGGAAAAAGTAATAAATAAGCCATATAATTGTGCTACACATAATAAAAAAGGAAGGAAGGGTGGTAGAGCATATAATAGAGTGCCCTACTCTAGTTT
Source organism: Macroglossus sobrinus (assembly GCA_004027375.1). NCBI lineage: Eukaryota > Metazoa > Chordata > Mammalia > Chiroptera > Pteropodidae > Macroglossus > Macroglossus sobrinus. The sequence goes on along the minus strand of PVKZ01007086.1, from coordinate 19,477 downwards.
GGAGATCAGGGAAGCCCTCATTAAGAAAATAATGAGACCTGAAAAGTAAGAAAAGTTAACCAAGAGAAGAGAGAGCAAGAACAGAATTCCAGAGAGAGGAAACCATGAGTATGAAGGCCTACAGGTCAGGACAAGTATTGAATGGTTAAAGAAAAAAAGTTCTTTTTATAAGAGAAAGGGCTAGAACGAAGCTAGAGAGGTGGAGAGGAGTGCTTCACACATCACATAGGGCCTCATATAGACTATCTGCATTTTCATCAAGTAAATGCAATGGCAGGCCACTGAAGTGTTTTGGGGAGTGGGATAATATGATCAAATTTTAATTTCAAAAGATATCATGCTACCGTAATCAAGACAGTGTGGTACTGACAAAAGAGCAGATAAATAGATCAATGGAATGGAATAAAGAGCCCAGAAATAGACTCACAAAAATATAGTCAGCTGGCCTTTTGATAAAAGATGTACTCAAGTCAATGGGAAAAGGACAATGTTTTTTTTCAAATCATGCTTAAATAGCTTGACATCCACATGTAATCTAGACACAGACCTATACTTTTCACAAAAATTAACTCGAAAGGGATCATAAACCTAAAAGTGATATAAAAAATTATAAAACTAGAAGATAGAGGAGAAAGTTTACATGACCCTGGGATTGGTAACAATTTTAGATATTTAATGCCAAAAGCATGATCTAGGAATAAAAAATTTGAAAAGTTGGACTTCATTATAATTTTTAAAATCCTGCTTCATAAAAGGCACTGTTTAGAGAATAAAACAACAAGCCACAGCTAGGAGAAAATATTTGCTGAACACATATCTGATAAAGGATAGGTATCCAAAATATACAAAAAACTTTCAAAACTCAATAAGAAAATAACAAAAATATAAAATTGGTAAGTGATCAGAACAGATATCTCACCAAAGCAGATATACAGATGGCAAACAACATATGAAATGATGCTCAACATCATATGTTATTAGAGAAATGCAAATTACCACAACAGTGAGATCCCACTACATACCTACTAGAAAGGCTAAAATCCAAAACACTGATATCAAATGCTAGTGAGGATGTGGAGCAACAGGAACTCTCATTAATTGATAGTGGGAATGCAAAATGGTTCAGACACTATGAAAGACATTTTGACAGTTTCTGACACAACTAAACAAACTCTTACCATATAATCAAACAATTGCACTTCATGGTACTTACCCAAAAATAAGTTGAAAACTTAATGTCTACACAAAAACCTACACACAAATGGTTACAGTAACTTTATTCACAATTGCCTAAACTCGAAAGCAACCAAGATGTTCTTCAATAGATGAGTGGGTAAACAAATTGTAGAATATCCATACAATGGAATGTTATTCAGAGATAAAAAAGAAATGAGCTATACAAAAAGACATGAAGGAACATTAAAAGGATATTGCAAAGTGAAAGAAGTCAATCTGAAAAAAACTAAATTCTATATAATTTTAACTGTATGATATTCTGGAAAAGACAAAACTACAGACAAAATAAAAGATTAGTGGTTGTCAGGGATTTGGAGAGTAGGACAAAGATGAAATTGTGGAGCACAGGGGATTTTTAAGACAGTGAAACTATTCTATATGATACAGTAATGATGCACACATGTAATTTATTTTTGTCAAATCCACAGAATGTACAACACAAGAAGTGAACTCTAAATATAGTCAACAATATTGTAATAATTATGTATGGTGTTGGGGTGGGTACTCGACTTATCGGGGTGGGGGTCACCTCATAGGTTATATAAATGTCTAACCACTATGCATACACCTGAAAATAACAATATTGAATGTCAATTTTAATTGGAAAAATTTTTTTAATTTTAACGAAGGACATTCATTATAACATGAATGAAACTAGAAAACCAGTCATAAATACCACATCCTGTATGATTCCATATATAGGATGTCCAGAACAGGCAAATGTATAAAGATGGAAAGCAGATTAGTGGCTGCTAGAGGCTGTGGGTAGGGAAGAATGCAAAGTGATTGCTAACAAATATGGGGTTTCTTTTTTAGTAAAAAAAATATTCTGGAATTAGATTGTATTGATGGTTGTACAACTCTGTGAATATACAAAAAAAAAGCAGTGAAATTGACAGTTTAAATGGGTGAAATTTATGTGAATCACATCTCAATAAAGATGTTTAAAAAAAGAAAAATAATGAACCCTAGTGTAAACTACATTTGGTTAATAATAATAATAATGTGTCAATATTGGCTCATTAATTGTAACAAATGTACCACATTAACACAAGATGTAAATAATCAGAGCAACTGGGGATGGTAGGGGGATGTAAAAACTGTATTTTCCATTCAATTTTTCTGTAAACCTAAAATTGCTCTAAAAGAAATAAAGCCTATTAACTTAAAAAAAAAAAAAGGTAATGTGCTTAAAAATTACAGTGTTGGAGAATGGAAGAGAAATGGGCCAGAGCAGATGTGGAAGATTAGTTAGGAGGCTACTGTCATAGAATCCCACCTAGGGCTGATGGTTTCTTAGGACTAGGATGATAATAGTGGGTAGAAAGAAAATGGGAAAAGCCTTTAAAGGGGAAGTATCAACAGAGGCAAAGACTTGGCAATGCATTAACTGTAAGGAACAGGAATCAAAGTGATTCCTAGGTTTCTAACTTGGGCTAGTTAAGAGAGTGGTACCATTTACAAATATGGAAAACTGGAGGGAAAAGAGTTTCAGAGAGAAAGATAATAAGCTCAGATACCTGCAAGAAACACAGTCACAGATGTTAGATGAGCATCTATGCGGACTATAGAAAAGAGCTATGAGCTGGGGTCATAAAGTGAAATTCCTGGGCATATAATTGGTCAATGAAGTCACAAGAGTGTGACACAGCCTAAAGATAGAAAACATAGAAGAGAAGAAAAACCAAACACATAATAACTGGCCAGAGACTAAGAAATCAAAAGACTAGACTGTAAAGGAGCAACAGTATTGAGGGAGGGAAGGAAAGATGAAATCAAAAGACTATGTTATCACAAAAATCAAAGAAAGAAAATACTTCAAGAAGGCAGGCATGCATGGTCACATGTACTGAATGTGGCTAAGAGATCAGTGGAGGCCTAGGCACCATCCACTGGATTTAGTGAGGCAGTGCTCACTGGTGACTTTAGCAAGGGCAGCCTGAGTTAAGTCAACAGTGTTATGTGTACTCGGAAATTTTTATGAAGAAGATGGGAAATATATGGCAGTAGCTAGAGATGAGACAGTGGAGGAGTAGAAATTTTTTATTACTTTTTTTTAAAGACTACAGAGTCTTAAGCACATTTAAATGGTGACAAAAAGGAAGTAAAGAGAAAAAAAAGCTGAAGATAATGAGAAGACAAGGGGTCAGTTACTGATAGTGACAGAATAATTATTCCATGACCTCTGGCAAATCAAGCCTCCAATAGAGATTAGTCACTTTTCAAAAAAAATATATTTCCCTGAAATTTAGATATGATTTTGTGTTTAGTAAGTGGCAAAAAGCTCTGTTTGTGCATGCATGCAAGTTAACTCCTTTATTCAATACTATTTCCTGAGTACCTGCTATATGAATATATCATAAATTCATTAACAACCCATTCTAAATCTTTTACATTGAGCCCACTGAATCTTTTTTCTCCATTTACAGCTCCACTCTAAGTATATCACTTGAGTCATTTTCATATTGCTGTGCCTTTCTTTATTCAAAAGACTACAATAAGAAAATGAAAAGGCAAGTCACATACTAGAGAAAACTACCGTGTGTGTGTGTGTGTGTCAAGACTTCAATCTAGAATACATTTTTAAATCTTAGAAATCGGTAAAATAAATATAATCCAATAAAAATGAGCAAAAGATTTAAATGTGAATAAATGCTCTACATCATTAGTAATTAAGGAACTGCACATTAAAATGATGAGATAATATTTTATATCTAGAATGGCTAAAATTAAAAACAATGAAAATAACAAGTATTGGTGAGAATGTGGAACAACTAGAACCCTCATACAATTTCTTATAAAAGTTAAGTATACATTTACCATATGACCCACCAATTCTACTCCTAGTAATTTACCCAAGAGAAATGAAAAATATATGTCCATAAAAAGACTCATACATAATGATATACAGATGAACAAATTGCAACATATCTACACAGTGGACTATTAACTAGTAATAGAAAGGAGCACACTATTACCGCATGCAACAACACAGATGAATCTCAAAAACATTTTGCTAAGCAAAAAGTGAACACAAAAATCTATTCTGTATGATTACATTATATTGAAGAAGCTAAGAAGGGGGTTAACTGAAGAGGAAAATTTCTGAGGTGATGAAATTATTGGGGTGATGGTCACACAAGTGTACAAATTTGTTGAAACTCATCAAACTGGACATTTAAAGTACCTGCATTTTGTTATATTTAAAAATATTTTTTAAAAGAACTGAACCGAGTACTTCCACTGTAAAGATAATACTGGACTAGTAGCAGTAAAATGGGATTTGCTCAATATCTGATGTGACCTACAGCCAGTCACTTAATTTCCATGGATCTAAAACTCTTCAAAAGTAAACATAAAGAAAAATCACTTAAGTCCCTTCCAATACTGACATCTAGAAGAGTTAAGAAAATTGAAGAACTGGAATGCTAAAATGAAATACATAGGCTTTATAAATATGAGTTTTGCTTATGAAAATGTCACAGTTGAAGAATCAAAGTGAACTGAACTTTCTTCTATAAGTTGGCCTTTTAGTAGATTGTATTTTAATAGGGGTAAAAAAAAAATTACAGCAACAACAGCTGTCTCTGAAAACCCTACCGTGATAATGGGAACATACCTGACCTGCTTCATAGAGACATTCAATTTTGGAACTGGTTTCCAGTTTAAAAAATAAACCCCCCTAAAATGCAGACCCTAAGAACTTTTAGGAATGAACCCCTCCCCACCCCACACACACACACACATCAAGGACAACCAAATTTGAAAAAGGTTAGGAACAAGACAGGAATTTTCCACCATTGAGAGAAAAAAAATATTTATACACACACACACGCAGGTTAGTAATAAAGCTTATAATGAAATTGTATTCACAGTTAAAAAGGAAAGAAATTCTGCTATATTCTGCAACATAGGTAAACCCTAAAAACAGTATGCTAAATGAAATAAAACAGACACAGAAACACAAATATCATGTGATTCCACTTACATAAAATATCTACAATAGGAAAATTCATAGAGACAGAGCAGGGTACTAGGGGAGGGTTGGATGGGGAGTACTGCTTAATGTGAAAAGAGTTTCTATTTGGAATGATGAAAATGTCTGGGAAACACAGAAGTGATGGTTGCAAAACACCATGAATATAATTAATGCCACTGAATTGTACATTTAAAATATTTAAAATGGTTAAAATTTCATGCTATGTAAATTTTACCACAATTTTAAAAAATGACTGAGGCTGCTCAATTTCTTAGGAAGTGTTAACACAGCAACTTTTAGAAAGTCCTAATTCTTCTTATCTACAGGGGTTACCAAAGTTTCCAAAAAGAAATAACAGAACCAACTTAACTTTTACATCAGAACTGTAACTCCCTTAGCACTACAGCTCTATCTTACACTGCTATTCTGTTTAGAGCCCTGAGTGACAGACTACAGTTTGCTGGACACCACCTGTACTATATTTTTGGAAAAATCTCTTGATGCCACACTTGTCTAATTTTCTTCCTATCTAGATTAATGACCTTGACAAGAGAAATTTTGATAGAGTGAGTCTTGGTGAAAACACAAAATAAGGAAACAGAGGCAGTAGTACAGGACAGAAACAGCTCTTTCTGGCTATTTCTGAAATAACATCCTTGAATAGGTGCTTGGTAGAGAGGCAGGGAGGTGGATTGGGTGGTGGAGAATGTGAAAGTTCTCTTCGGGGTCTGTTCTATTTTCTTGAGTGAAAAAAAATCACAGCTGAAGACTGGAGTGAGGTAGGAGAAAGGGGTGTCAGAAGGAAGAAATAAAAGAAAAGGTCTGAAACACTCCCAGCCACCAAAAAATGTCATATCTTAAAAACCGCAAATTTTATCATGTTCCTCTCTTGCTAAAACCCTTTACTACTTTTTAAAAAAATAAAGTGCACTAAAGAATTTCCCCATAACTCCTGGTCACTTGTAGAAATGCTTGTTCAGTCAGAAAGTGATGTTTAAAAGAATATGCACACAATCCCAGCTGAGCCCCTTAAGACTAAGTGGTAGACCAGAATGAATGTTAGCAGCTACCAAAGTGTGATGACTGTGAGTTATAATTTTATTTCCATTAAAACCTCAAATTCATTTTTTATTAGAAAGAACTTGGCCATAAGCAATGAGGACAGAGTAAATGAAGCATCCACAGCTGTATCACATATGAGATGCTATAAATGTTTGTCAATTACCAAATAAAAATAAGGTGATGCAGGTGAAATCTAATAATGATATTCACATTAATAACATTAAAATCTATACATTCTAGGCATTATGATTTTAATAGTTAAATTAAGGCTTATTTATGCTTATTTTTCAATAGCATATAGTTGACTGCTCCATTTATATTACTGAGGAAGCAGAGGTCTAGAAAACAAATCAAGCCTAATGTCTTCAATAAAGTTCAATTAAAATTAGATAAATCATATGTGTATTTCCCTATCACATGGCAATTTCCTAAGCTCTTTATATGACTAATTTTAGTAAAAACAAGATTACAAAGCACAGTAATGGCCCACATGTCCATCAACTGATGAATGGATAAACAAAATGTTTTCATACAACAGAAAACTATTCAGCTACAAAAAGGAATGAAGTACTCATACATGCTACCACATGAATGAACCTTGAAAACATTATACTAAGTGAAAGAAGCCAGCCATAATAAGCCACATAGTGCATCGTTCTATTTTTGAAATATCCTGAACTGGCAAATCTATAGAGACAAAAAGTAGATTACTGGTTGCCAAATGCTAGGGACATTGGGGGAAAGGAGGAATAACTGCTAATGAGTATAAGAATTCTTTTGGGCGTGAAGAAAATGTTCTAAAATTAACTGTGGTAATGACTGCACAACTCTGTGAATACACTAAATACCACTGAATTATGCTTTAAATAGGCAAATGGTATGCTATGTGAACTGTATTTCAATAAAGCTATTAAAAAATGCATGTTAATGAATACCATACTCAAATCTCTGTCCTCAAAAACAACAACACTGTACGATGGGGGAATTAGTCAAATCTGGGTAAACTGACAGCAATATGCTAAGTGTACTTTATCTAGATGTATTCCGAAGCAGACTAAAGTTTGAGCCATGCTGGAATCAGAAAAAGAACTGCAAACTCTTCAGTATGCACAAGGTCCCTTATTACCCTGGCTCTGCTTACCTGTCCAGCTTTATCCCTCACCCTACTCTTTGTGACCCAGATATGCTCTAACAACGTTACTTACAGTGCCTCATGCCTTTGGGTTTTTGCATATGTCAGCCCTTCTACAGAGACCACTCTGCAACCTAACAAACATATATAGCCTCCTTTTACTTAGTCAGTTAAACATGGTATTTGAGAGTTATGACCATAAAAAGTTAGAGAAAAAGAAAACTTGCTCTGAAATCTCTTTCCTACAGAATTATCAAATTTAAATCATAACCTTTTTCTAAAACCACTACTACAAAGAAAAAAATAATTCCATTTACTAGTTATCTATTACATTTTAAGCTGATCACTATGTTAAGTATTATACATCCTAACTTACTTAATTCTAAGAAAGAGATGAAGAAATGGATTCAAGGAAGTTAGGTAACTTGTTCAAGGCCAAGAGCAGGAATCTGAACTTAAGTCTGGTTAATTATCCAAAGTACATGGTCTTTCTGCTATAGCAAGTTACTTCTCACAGTGTTGTTTCTTGCATACAATGATTATGAAAGCTGCCTGGACCTGTGGGACTCAGAATGTTAACATAGTTGAGATATGCAGTCAAACAAACCTAAAATAAAAACCAATATTAATAGAATGATGTGGTATCATACATGGCAAGAACTGAAATCTAAGCACCATATTAAGAAAGTATCTTTTTTTCATATTGCAAAACAAATATCAAGATAAATAAGAAAAGGCTAAGAACCATGGCATGGTTTTTCTCAAATTGTAGAATTTTGACAGAGTCCATTTGTGTCAATTAGTGTACATAAAATTGGCAGCATGATTTATTCTAAACTGCAGCATCATCTAATAGAACTTTCTAGGGTGATGACATGGTCTATATCTGTGCTGCCAAATACTATATCTACTAGCCTCACTTGAATGTACCAATATGACCAAGAAAATAAAACTTTTATGTTATTTAATTTTAACTAATTTAAACTTGAAAAGATACATGACGGTAGTAACTATCATATTGAACAACATAGGTCTAGAGAAAGGAAAACAATGGCTTCTAATGAGTCTATGTATAGGTTACAGATGTGAAAATTAATACAGGAAATATCACCTAAAATTGGAATTGTGAAGGCCTGCAGAAGATCCCTTACACCCTACCACTCATCATCAACTATAGCAAACAGGAAAAGGCATATCTTGCATCTCCAACAGGAAGATGTTTTCTACTTTACCACCCCAGGAGGAGGAATGGAGATTTTCTCCTTGCCTGACAACAACTCAGCCAATGAGAAACTGTAACAAATCAGACAATGAAAAGCTACTAGACTTTGTTTTTTCAGTTTTCTTCAATGGATTCTTTGTAACAGCCCCTCCCAACTCTCTCCTTTTCTCTATAAAAGAGAGAATAAAAGAGTATTCTTCTCCTTTGTTCTCTGGACTTGCCTATGGTTTTTGCCATAGCTTGCATGTTCTGAATTGCAAATCTTTGCAATTCCAAAAATGAACCTATTTCTGATTGGAAAATATCTTCGTTTTAAGGTCAACACAGAGAAGACAAATAGAGTAATAAGGTATAATTACCAGAAATGACCAAAGCTTGAAAATTGGGACTCATTTTATATGATTAGTAACCAGTAATTAAGGTTACATACTGTACAAAGTATCATTTCCAGTTTGAAAACAAGAAAACCAAGGCACTGAAAGGTAAATAACCAAGATTAAAAAGTGAAAATAAAAAAGGAAAAAGACATGCTTTTTTTCTCTATCCTGATTAAATCTGAAAATAGCATCCCCACTACTATTTCCTTAAATCAAAATTCATTATGAGACTAATGTTCTCAATTATTTGTTTCAGAATACAGATAAGAAACTTGACAAACTACTTCAATCACAGGCTTAATTAACAATTGTCTATAATCCTAAAAGGTTCACATTCCTATGAAGTTTACACCTTGAAGGAAAATTAATTTTCTAATTCCACAGGTGACTCAACTCAAATAAAACATCACAGATACAATATAGTAAATCAAAATAAAATCAAGTCCTATGCATCCCAGTCAATTTTATCTATCAAGAGAATCAGTTATTTTAAAAACAGGAAAAAGCCTACAATCACCAGTCCAACCACTCATTCCATACTTTAATCCCCTTTGGCTGAATGTTTCCAATGATTGGTACCATTGATGTAAAGTCACAGAGGCATGTTCAGCCAAACTGTCTCCTACAGAGCATGTGAAAAGATGTAGTAAAGCATAAAGAATTATTGGGGGAAAAGATAAAAAAATTACCATTGCTGCTTTTGTGTTACCCAAATAATGGTGACCAGGTATCGTCCAGCTTAACTTAAAGAGAGAGAGAATGATAAAACTGTGGTACGTTGCCCTGTTTTAGGAAACCATGGCCCCATCCCAATTAAATGGATAAACAGATTATCCAATAATGAGTGTTTCATTTCACAATTATTAATTATATCAAGAGTCATAAGTTGTCTAAAAGTAGAAGTCCATAAAACATCAGTCCAAATCATTCCAAATCTAGATGATACTCACATTATATGGGAAATTTTTTTGTTTCTTAACATATGTATCCAGGTTCCCTATCAGACTCACCAAATCAAAATCTCCAGGGTAAGGGGCCAATTTCTTTTATTTTTTTTATTTTTTAGTATCAATATATTTCAAAGTTACCTAGGTGATCCTAATGATTACCCATCCATTCATCAATTCATCCAATCAATGTTCACAGAGCACCTATGTACCAGGTACTTGCTTGGAACTGGAGTTGCAGTTGTGAAGGGAACAGACACCATCTGGATCCTACTCTCATGAGAAGTAGTGCAGGGAATCACAGAGATAATAATAAACAGCCAGGTGGGGACTATGGTAAACTCAGGAGTACAGCTCTTAAAAAAAGGTAGTAGCTTTGTCGTTTCAGTTGAATGTTTCTATGTAGAAATGCATGACTAATATCACCATATGTGATTTTTCAAAAAGACAAAAAAAGGGGGGGGGACTCTAAGACAAAACATGACAGATAACACAAAATAAGATAAAGGAAATGAGTTCAAATGTATCAGAAATTACAATAAATATAAATAGGTACAACACACCTATTAAAAGACTCTCAGATGAGATTTTAAAGATAGATAGTCTAGCAATATATTTTTCACCATAAGTATATCTGAAACAACACAGAAAGGTTTAAAATAAAAGGATAGAAACGCACATACCAGAAAAACAAAAATCAAAAAAAATCCAGGGTAACAATGTTAATATTTAAAAAAAGAGAATTTCAAGTGCAATCAGACAAGAGAAAGATACAGAAAGCATCCAAATAGGAAACGAAGAAGTCAAACTGTCACTATTTGCAGATGACATGATTCTCTATATAGAAAACCCTAAAAACTCCACAAAATCACTACTAGAAACAATAAGCAAATACAGTAACGTTTCTAGATACAAAATCAACATTCAAAAATTGATAGCGTTCCTATACTCTAACAACGAAATGTCAGAAAAAGAAGTGGCAAAAATAATTTTGCAATTGCAACAAAAAGAATAAAATACATAGGAATAAATTTAATGAAACAAAAGAAGAATCTATATAATGAAAACTACAAGACCGTATTAAAAGAAATTGAAGAAGATGCAAATAAATGGAAAGATATTCCGTGTTCTTGGACGGGAAGAATCAACATAGTTAAATTAAAATTACCTTATTACCTAAAGCATTATACAGATTTAATGCAATCCTTATCAAAATTCCTTCGGCATTTTTTAAAGAAATAGAACAAAAAATCATCAGATTTGTATGGAAGCACAAAAGATCCCGAATTGCCAAAGTGATCCTGAGAAAAAAAGAATGAGGCATCACTCTGCCCGACTTCACATTATACCACAAAGTAACAGTAATCAAAACAGCATAGTACTGGCAGGAAAACAGATACATGGACCAGTGGAACAGAATCAAGAGTCCAGAAGTAAACCTATCTTTATATGAACAAGTAATTTTTGACAAAAAAAAAGTAAAAAACATACAGTGGAGAAAGAAAAGCCTCTTCAAAAAATAGTGCTGGGAAAATAGGAAAGCCACCTGCAAAAGAATTTAAACTAGACTGCTGTCTATCACCACACACTAAAATTAACTCAAAATGGATTAAGGACCTAAATATAAGACCTGAAACAAAATGCACAGAAGAAAACATAGGAACTAAACTCAAGGACCTTGGACTTAAAGAGGATTTTATGAATTTGACCTCAAAGGCAAGGGAAGTAAAAGCTAAAATAAATCAATGGGACTACATCAAACTAAAAAGCTTCTGCTCGATAAAACAAACTGTCAACAAGGTAAAAAGACAACCATCCAAATGGGAAAATATATTTGAAAGCAATACCTCTGATAAGGGGCTAATATTCAAAATATACAGAGAACTCATATGACTCAGTAACAACAAATGATCCAATCAAAAAATGGGCAGAGAACTTGAACAGACACTTCTCCCTAGAGGACATACAAATGGCCAACAAATATATGAAAAGATGCTCAACATCGCTAGCTATCAGGGAAAAGCAAATCAAAACCACAATGAGCTACCATCTCACACCTGTTAGAATAGCTATAATCACAAGGACAAACAATAAAAAATGTTGAAGAGGATGTGGAGAAATAGAAATAGGAACCCTCATACACTGCTGGTGGGACTGTAAATTGGTACAGCCACTACGGAAAACAGTTCGTCAAAAAACTAAGAATTGATCTATCGTATGACCCAGCAATCCCTCTACTGGGTATTTATCCCAAAGACTTGAAAACTCTTATCTATAAAGATATTTGCACAACAATGTTCATAGCAGCATTATTCACAGTGGCCAGGACATGGAAGCAACTGAAGTGTCCTACAATAGATGATTGGCTAAAGAAGCTGTGGTACATATATACAATGGAATATTACTCAGCTGTAAGAAGAGATGAAATACTGCCATTTGCGACAACATGGCTGGATCTCGAGAAAATTATGCTAAGCAAAATAATCCAGACAGAAAAAGCTGAAAATCACATGATATCACTTATATGTGGGATATAAACCTAAAAGCAACAAACAAACAGGACAAACAAACAGAGACTCATGGACATGGATTATAGACTAGTGGTTATCAGAGAACTATAGAGTAGTGGTTACTAGTGGGGTGGGGAAGAGGGGGCAGGTAGACGTGGTAAAAGGGGTCAAATATATAGTAGCTGAAGGAAACTGGACTTTGGGTGGTGAACACACAATATAATATACAGATGTCAAATGATAATGTACACCTGAAAATTATGACTGTATTAACCAATGTAACCTAATAAACTTAATTAAAAAAAAAAAGAGAAAGAATTTAAGGAAAGCAGTATTTAAAAGGGTAAAAGGGGGTACTTCAAAAAATAATAATTATGAACATGCATGCACCAAATATAGCCTCTAAATATAAACTCAAATATTTTAGCTAAAACTAAAGTCATGATTACAAAGTATAAATGATAGTCACAACAGGAAATTTCATAATGTCTCTTCTAGAAACACGGACAAAAACAATTATCATGAAGAATGTCTGAATAATATGATGAATGAGCCAAAGAGAAAAAATACACATACACGTGCATGCTTGCATGTGACATGTGGAATAGTAAAACATTTTAAACTTCAAAAAATCTGCCTTTATAGAACTTACGTTCTAATTAATAAATGCTTACTATTTAATAATAATTAAATATATAACCAAAAGTTTAACCTCCATAAAATCTTTCTTAAAAAACCTGGATCATACTTATTTCTTTCCTTCTAAACATTTACACATAGTTTTGAATTAGAACATTTAAATATGTTGGTTTTACATTTTTCTTAGGTACAAAACTTAGAATGAAGCTCTATGTTAGAACTCTATATCTTCTGTGACATATCTTTGTACCTGATTTTTTATGTTCTCATGTATTTCTTTGAGATCAATATCTTAAAAGTTAAATGTTGAATTAAAATATAAGTTCATTTCAACTGTACTACCAAATGACCTTGAATAAAACTACACAAGTTCCTATAAAAAATAAAAATAAATAAATTGCCTAATTTTAATAAAGAAAAAGAAGATTAGATAAAATTTTTTTACATTAAGATTTGTCCAGGTAAATAATCTGTTTACTATAGTAAATCTTACAATGTAAAAAATGTACTACGTACAATTAATAGCACATTTTGACATATTACTGATGTTAAAACAAACAAGCTACTAAAATATGAATATAACTATCACATGTTTAATACTGGAGGTTTTTATTTCTAAATCAAATCCTGTTTCTTTCAAAACCAGTTGTTAAATTCTGAATCTGCCAACAGAGGTTATGGCTTCTGTGCTGGAAAATTACTGACTTTACTTTTCAGTTCACAATTGCTCTCCTTGTTTCACTTTTTTTTTAACCTCCATGGACTTGTTCCAGTCTACTTCACAGACCTTATTTCTTTCTACTCTCTTTCTTACTTGTCCAGTGCTGACCTACTAATTGTCCTTACAGGCAAATCTAAATCTTGTGGGAGCACTTCTGTTCAAAACTCTGGAAAACTACACTGATTTTCCTAAGTATTATTTTTAATTTCAGTCTTTTATTAAGCTTTCAATTTAAAACTTCATGCCTGTTTTAATTTAAACTTTTTCTACTTTAGATTGAGTCAAAAAGTTTTCTTCTAATAATTTACAAGTTCCAAGGTACAAATATCTTTCAAGCTGAACTCAGTACGTTCAGGGCCACAGCTGTTTTGGTCAATGAGTATAGGTTATATTCTTAGTACTCAGCAGAGAGCACAAGTAGTTCTTCACATATATTATTCATATTCTTGTTGAAAGAGTGAATGAAAGACATGCAGATTAAAATAGATTTTATAATATTAGCTAACATCTATTGAGCTTATTTATATGTGCAAGGGCCTGTGCTAAACATTTTTATGCATTATCTTATTTACCTTATTTAATGACCTTATTTCTCTCTATTAAATAAGTATTATACATATTCTAGAGAGCATAAACTGAGATTATAAATTAAGCAAGCAACAGAGCCAGAACTCAAACCCAGGTTTGCCTCAAAGCCCATGGACTTAACCAACGTACAGCTCCATTTACATAGAGTCAAAGGCAACAGAGCTAAAATTGGGAACAGTAAGTGAAAAAGGAGGAACACTCATGACCACAGACCGCACACTACTTAGGAAGGAGGTCAGAAGACAGCCTGCCCCTCTGGGGTTTTCAGTAGAGAAGGCAGGCACACTCCTTCTATGACCTTTCTTCAAAGAGGTACATGGACAGGACAGAAGAGGTACAAACTTTTCCACAATACATAAAATGTTTCCCTCCGTCCCAGGTGTTACCTTAGTTGCTCTTATGTAAAACTAGCTCATTCTGAGTGCTTCACACCTCATAATTTCTGAAGCAAAATGCTTCTGTGATAAACTGAAAGAAAAACAAAAAAACAAGAAAGCATAACAAGGGTCAGGGCAAGGATAGCTGCTAATAACTAACTGCCAGCTCCTTCTGGTTCTAATCCAGTCACAGCCACCACCTCAAAATACATTTTTATCCATTTCAAAACAGGGAAGCAGGGAAAAATTTTTTTAGGGATTAAATTACCTTTTGTTACATAGAGAGTACTTTAATGCAGCTATGATATTAGGTTACCAAAATGTGTACTTTTCCATTGTTTTCCTATATAATTTATCTCCATGAAGCAAATTTATATTGATAAATAGAGATCTGCAAACTTTTAAAAAGAATTTTATTTTATTATTAGTTTCAAGTATACAGTCCATTGGTTAGACATTTATGTAATTTACAAAATGATCCCCCCAATTACTCTATCACCCATATGGCTCTACACACAGCCATTATGTTACTGACTGCAATTCCTACACCGTGCTCCCCGTCTCTGTGAAAATCTCTCTGTGTAGTTCTTTAACCCTTCACCCCTTTCTCCTGGTCCTCTAACCCCACCGTCTCCTCACCCTCTGGCAGTCACCAGATTGGAGGTGTGAAATGTTTAAAGACTTAAATACATATTAAATATACTTTCAGGGCTAGTTAAAATATGACTATATTTTAATCTAGCCATTTTGTAACATTTTTCCTATGTAGCAACTGAAATGTCATTCTAAAATGCTTCTCCTAACTTCTGAATGAGTTATGTTCCAAAGCTCTCTATTAATGCAGTCTGAAAACTAGATATTAATTTTTCTCATAGAAAAAAGTTATGAACTGTTCCAACATTAGACCACAACAGACATTAAATTGAAAATAAAGTACACATGTGTCTGGGTCCCTCTAACCCTTTGAGCCCTGAGTGGAGAGAATGGCAGCATCAGCGCTGTGCAGAACTAGCTGTGAAAAGCATCAGTAAGAAAAGAAAGCATGAGGACTCCCAGAGGAAGCCATTCTCAACACCTGTGGGCAGAAGCACTGCTGCTTAATGAACAAGACAGGCCAGAGTACCACCCTTTCTTGAGTTGTCTTATATGCATTATGTTTCTGTATGTGGTTTGTGAAATGGGTCATGCAATTCCCCTAATTCTTCAGCTTTAATGTAAACTCACGGAGGAGTACTTAGCCAAAATAGTATCTATAAATAATATATAACCATTTATTATCACCTTTAGTTTAATAACCATTTATTATGACCTTTAGATGGAAAAAGAGATTCTGCAGATTATATTACTTGCCAAAATCACAAAGGCAGTGATACAGCAGTGGACCAAACTGAAGAAAATTCCTCCCTACATAGTTGACATTCTAGAAGATAGAGGCAGATAATAAATAAGACCAATAAATAAGTTACAGTATTATTAGATGGTGCCACAAGCTATGGAGGAATATAAAGTGTGAAGTACTGGGATGGTAGTGGTCTCAGTGTAGACCTTACACCAGTAAGTACCATAGTAGCGGCTGGAGAAGGAGATGAGAGAGTGGGTACGTGACTATCTGGTGAGAGTGTTTCAGGTAGGAGAAAGAGCCAGTGCAAAGGCCCTGAGAAGGGAGTATGTCTGGAATGTTCTGTCAATACCAAGGTGGCCACTGTATCTGAAGAAGAGTTAAGTAAAAGAGAAAGTATGAAACGAGAATAAAGCACCAAGTCACACAGGACCTTGCCAATTTTAAGGACTTTGACTTTTATGCTAAGGAAAATAGGGAGCCACTGAAGGCTGTGAATAGAGGAATGACAATGATGTAATGACTAAAAATAAATGCTTCTGGCTCCTGACTGAAAACAGACTTGTGGAATAAGGGCAGTAAGAAAGAGTACTGGTGAGAAGCAGGCAGTTCCCGGTTGTGTTCTGAAAGTAAAACCAAAAGCATTTGCCAACAGCATTTGCCTAATGCCTAACCAAGTTGATGGTTAAACATTAGGAATCAAAGATGACTCCAAAGTTTCTGTCTTAATCAAATATGGAAGGCTTCAAGCATACCAGGTTTAAGGTGGGAGGGAATCAAGAATTCAGTTTAGGCAGATTAAGTTTGAGATGCCCATTAGATATCTCAGAGGACTGGTAAATTGGCTGGCAATTTCAAGAAAGCAATGCAGGTTGCAGATAACAAGTTGTAAGTCATCAGCACAGAGATGATATTTAAAACAATGAGACTGGATGAGATCACTGTCCTAGATTCAAGAGCTTGATTATAGAGAAAAGAATTTACCAGAATTGTTCTTTTCCTGAGATAATGAAGAATTGTAAGCAATTTGAAATTACTTATTGAAGATTTATTTGATGGGTTTTCAATGTGTATAATAACACTAATAATCTATCAAACCAATGTAATATCACATTTTGCATAAAAGAATAATCCCATTTTTCATTCATATATTTCTTCTTCAAGAGCAGGATTCTTTTTGTATGTTTGATTTTCAGAAAAATCAAATCATTTCTAAAAGGGAGTTTACAGATCATCTATCTAATCCAATCCCTTTAAGAAAGGAAGATGAAGGTGAAGAGAAATTAAACAACCTGCCTAAATTCACACAGCTAATCAATGACAGACTGTATTACTGCTCTGCAGACTCCAAACCCAGGGTCCCTTTTACTCTATCACTATGACTCTTTCCAACGGAGAAGTTCCCACTGGTCTTCTTGAAAGGCAGTGGTTCCCATCCTATTTCTATCTTCACACTTTGATCATCATTGATGCTCACGACAGATGGCAAAATAATCACCAATGTAGAGAGAGGGTAAAGGAGCTAAAAAGCTCCTCAGGGGACTCCACCACAACCACCCTTCATCTCCAAGTGTGTGCTATGTCCAAGTAGAATCTCCTCCATAAGGAGTTACTAAGAGGAACAAAGAAGAAAAAAGAAAGAGTAACAGCCATTTAATGACAATATAGAGCTGTGGAGAATTCACTTCTATCTTGAGTCTAATCAAGTGCTTTTATTTTCTATGTTACTATTAGGTTTTCTGATCCCTGTCCAAGTATCTGTTGTATTACTGTTTTACCTAACCAAAGCCTAATTATTATGAGCCATTAACTACAAAAAATTAAGAGCCTTCAGCTTTATGCTATAGTTTTAAAGCAATTTAAACTGTAATTATAAAAACACTCATCAGAGTTAATACCAAATTATTACTTAACACAGGCTTAAAATACAAATTAAAAATATAACTTATTAACTAAAATTTGCTTAGAAAACAAATTTTCTACTTAGGAAAATTAAGATACAAGAATTACTAACATTATCACTTAACTACCAATAAAGACAAATGTATTAGGCATTTAAACAGATAAATTCATTTGATAATGCATAGTACTGAAAACTGGTCAAAGTGTAACAATATAATAGTTTTGATAACTACATTTTATATACTATAAGGCACTTTACAAATAAAAGACATTTATGATGCGTATTTGATAAAACAAAAATATGACTTTGTTAAAGATCATCACTTAATGGTACATATTGGAAAAAGGGGGGTCTTTCATGCATTCATTCATTCAAAATATTTTTACTAAGTTCCTACTATATACCTGGCACTGCACTTAAGGGCTGGGAAAAGAAACAAGAAATAAGATATACAGCTCCTTTCCTGAGAAGTTTATAGTCTAGTTGGAGATACTTAAGAAAGCACACAATTAGTTTTGATCAAGATGGGGGAGTAGGTAAAAGGTGTGCTTGCCTCCTCTCATGAGCACATCAAAATTACAACTGAACTATAGAGCAACCATCACTGAGAATCGCCTGATGTCTAGCTGAACAGAAATCCTACAACTAAGGATATACAGAAGCCACATCAAGACTGGTAGGAAGGGTGAGACATAGAACAGGCTAGTCCCATGCCCGCGTATGGAGGTTAAAAATCAGGAGAGCTATCTTAGCTGAGAAGATTCCCTCCAAGGAGCACATCAGGCTCCCGAGGCTGGGGTTCCAGTGCCAGAGATAGAAGTCCTCACAATTTCCAGCTGTGAAACAAGCAAAGTTTGTGGCTAAGACAGAGGGCAGATGAAGTCCCAGGCATTCCTCTTAAAGAAAATGCACATGGACTTTCGCTGACAAACTCACTATCTCTGAGCTCCAGCAGTTCAAAAGGTGCCAGGGATATATGGAGAGGAACTGAATTGTCTGGTGTCAGGGTGAGGAATGGAGAGGCAGCTTTATTCCAGAGAGAAGTGCTGGCAGAAGCCATTGTTCCTTTGTTGAGCCCTATGCCCACCAAGCCTGCACTTGCAAGCTGGCACCATATCTGAGTCTCCATCAAGTGGGCTAACACTGGTCACCGTGTCCTGGTGATTCCCTGAGATCCTGCCCCGCCCAAATAGTGGACCCAACCAAGCTGCTTCCAGTGGCGTTTCCATATAAATGGCCTGTCTCAGCCAATGTTGTGGATTTTCCTAAAATCTCTCAAAGGTTTGGGGATTCACAAATCCCAATTAAGCAGCATGTGGCATTGGCATGTCCTGCACCTCTTGCTCAGCAGCCCCAAACCTGGCACTAGATGCAGCCGGACTCAAGTTTCAGCTTAGCCTCTCCAAGTCACCTCTAAGCCCAGCATAAATTTTATCTGTAGATTA
>PVKZ01007085.1:0-26661 GCA_004027375.1 Macroglossus sobrinus | reverse complement strand
TGTTGTAATATATATGTAAGGGGGAAGAAGGGTACTAGATTTAGTGGCGTGATCACTTTGTGAGTTATGTGGATCTCTGATCACTATGCTATATAACTGAAATTGGTATATGATTGTATGCCAACTATAATTGAAAAAACTCATTGAATTCTACAATGTAAATACAAGCAACTAATTGTGTATTATATTTCAATAAAGACAAGGAAAAAAGTATATTTTAAAAATTTATGCTAAAAAATGTGAAGAAGTGAAACGTAAATAAAACTTGTTTAGTAAAATTTTAACCTCAAACTCATAGTATGTGATTGAGAAGCAAAAAGAAAATCTGGCTACCCCTCCCCCCTGTTTTCCCATAAAAGTGAATTTTATTTACACAGGGACACAGAGATTGACAGAGAGTTGATATTAACAAAATAGGAATATATATTTCCCTCCATTTAAATTTAGTATCAAACAGTAAAAGCTTCCAGGGTCTCCACATTTTCCTGAGTTCTCTCATCTATAAAGCACTTTGATCTGTCCCTACCTCCTATGCCTGTGTCCTCTATAAAGGGAAAAGTAGCAGGAAAAAGTCCACCCTCTCTCTAAACATCTGAGACACAGGAAAATAGATTTTCAAATAAGGGGATAAAACAAAAGCAAACAAAACCTTGTTTGTTTATTCATAAAAGGATATGGTGTATAACAAGGTCTGAATTCAGGGCGTCACCCATAAAGGAATCTTATGCCTATGAAGTCATCCCTAATTATGGAGTTTGACTAACAATATGGCAATTATGCAACCACTCCTCTGGCTTATTTAACTACACTTTAAACCCTGAGCACAAATCTTTGTTGAAAAAGGTGTACCTGTAAATAATTACCTGAAACTATTACTCAAATTCTGAAAGGTATGTGACAGAGATGAGGAGGGGTGCCCTTTTTCATCTCCTAAGGGGATTCACTATAGAAATGCAGCTGACTGAATAATCTATTTACTAATCTATATCAATCAGTACCATTTGAACTAGGAGGCAGGGCACACACATTGGGAAACTCTATCCAGGATAATCAAGAATCGATAATGAACTTTATGTTTTTATTTTCTTGAAATTGGAAGGCAACTGAAAGAAAATAGCAGGGTATATTCACCACAGACTCTTAGCTACTAGTGTGCCAGGTAATCAGAACTGGGAAAGCAAGTCTGATTATTTAAATCAGAGCTTTGGCAACATGTACTTAAGCCTGTATCATGAAGAGAGCAACAGAGAGTGGAAGAGTATATTATTTCACTATAAATGTGAAAAAAACACCACAGTCACTGCTATGTATGAACAATTCAATGGTGGTCAACAAAAAGGTATGTGTTTATTCCATTCTTCCATCCAAAATAGGCAGTGCTTTGGAACACCCACACTTCACATACCTACGTTACCAACAGAAACCACCACCCTACCTCCTCCCTAGTTAGGCAAGTCAACAGCACTAGTCTGCAGGTCAGATGGGCGTGAACACTCTGTGAGCTACAACTCACTTACTTTTACTATGAGTACTAAAGCTCCAATCCTGTGTTTCTAAGTGACTTTAGAAGATTTCAACTTGCATGCCTACTATATTCGCCCACTCATTCATGTATAGTCAAGCCTTAATTGAAGGCTTAGTATGTACCAGGCAGTGCCAATTGGGTGCTGCAGATATAGAGAATCAGGACCTAACATCCCCTTTTCTCAAAGAGTATACTGTCTAGTGGGGTAAAGAGGTGGAAAAATGAACACATAATATTAGTGCTATCATGCTACTATAATCATATTTGCTGAGTGGTGGGCATTGGAAAGGGTTTTCCAGAGAAAGTAACTTTTGAACTTTATCTTAGAAATAAGTAGGAATTCCTCAGACAGACATCATACTTTGATAAAAGCATTCTGGAGCTGGAGAAAGACAGTGTGGTTGGAGCATTGTGTCTAGGGTTTGTGACAAAGACAATTGAAACAGAAGGTCAGGTCCAATTTAGAAGAGTTACAGTCAGAATGTGGACTTGACCCACTGGCCAAGGGAGAATGAAGGTCAGTGTGGAGGATTCCAGTCAGGGAAATCTGAGAGTCTACAATTGAATTTATAGCCACATTATTTTCCCCACTTTCTTTCAACTATTTTTCCTGCTAAATCAGTTATTCTCTTCAACTTACCCACTTTCACTCAGTCTCCAGGTTTACCAATTTAAGACTGAAGTTTGGCCACAAGAAACAAAGTGATTTATTTAGTGAATTAAATCACTAAGCATTCTGGATTCTTTCATCATGCCCTTTATCACCTCATAGCTGTCTTTACTACAAAAGCCTTTTAGCTGATCTATCTACAGTCTTGTCTCCCTTTCCAGTGTAATCTTAACACTGCTAACTTCCCGAAGTGCAGATCTATGATACATTCCATGTCAAAAGAAGCCCCAACTTTTAAGCACAACTTTTAAGGCCTAACAGTTTTCTGTACTGATACATGCTTATCTTTCCAATGTTACCTCATATTACATACACTACACCCTGAATCACACTCTATATAAAGATACCCCATTCCCTGTAGTCAATAATATTGTACTATGTGTAGTGCCAGTGAGTACTTGACTAACTGGGGGGAATCACTTAATAAATTACATAAATGTCTAACCACTATGCTGTATACCTGAAAGTCATATAATATTGAATGTCAACTGTAATTAAAAAAAAACTAGAAGCTGAATATAGCTGATTACTGCTTAATGTTATAACTATTGTATTTATCCTTTCTCCCTCAATCTGTCTTATTTTCTACTTAATGAAGTTGTTTTCTCTTATCACAAATATTATTTCTGTTAAATACTTTGAACTCTTCTATTTCTATTTAAATATAATCAGAAGGAAACTTTCTACCAGTCCAATATTGTTTCATAATAAAGCATATTTAACTAAAAAAAATACCCCATTCCCCAAGCAGGCCATATATTTTCTCACCTCTAGTCCTTTGTGCAATGTTCTTCACTCATCTCCTATCTACTCTTCGAGAACATCTTTAAGGAAGTCTTTTCAGATTGATGCCACTAGGCATAAAAAATTCTCTCCTCCAAGTACTCTCACAGAACTGTGTTTTCTTCTATTACAGCCAGTGCTGGATTCCTTTAAACAGCTCCAATTTAAAATATCCTTTTCTTTTTTTACTCTCAGACCATATGAACCAGTTTTTAAATGGACACAATGACAGCATTTAATACTATTACACAAATTTATTTGATGGAAGATACCACATCCCATTCATCCTCATATTTCCAGCCCCATTACATGTACAATAATAATCCAGTGCTTGATGCTGGATACAGAGGCATGGCTCAAAAAATATTGCAACTGTTTGCCATTTTTTAAAGGTTGGAATAATTCCCACCATGCCCAATAGCCAGTGATTACTAAAATTGTATTAGAGAAGAAACAAGAACCCAGGCTAGTTAAGGGACTTTGCCCAGGAGACAGATCTGTGCAGCAAACATAAAGTTAGAAGAGTGTGTTTGGGAGAAGATAATTAATTACTCTTACCATAAAAACAAACAAACAAACAAACAAACAAACAAACAAAGAGGCAGCACACTGCTTTGTGTGGTAAAGGTTCATGCCTATTATATCCTATGGAAGATAATTTAAAAGCTTTTAACGTGACAATTATATTGAGAAATATGAATAGTTTCCAGGAAACGTAGATAGTGACCCCTCTAGCTGATACTAACTTGTTTTCATTACTTAATGGATAAGGGATTCACTTAATCCTTGAACTGAAATCAACAAAACTGTAATTGCATAAAACCCACAAAATATAGGCAACAGGTTCAGTAAAGACTATATACAGTTCTAAAAGTTCTTTCTTCAAAACATTAGTGTTAAATGGATATTAAAAAAAGACTATACTTTTTTTTAACCCAGCTTTATTGAAATATAATAGGCAATTAGTTGCTCATATTTACATTGTACATTTCAATGTTTTTTTTCCAATTATAGTAGGCCTACAATAATATATTAGCTTCAGGTGTACAGAATAGTGATTAGAGATCTATATAAAAAAGTGATCACCCCACTAAATCTAGTATCTCTCTTCCTCCTTATATATTTATTATAACATTGTTGACCATTTTTCCACATGCTAACACTTTATATCTCCATGACTATTTCGTAACTATCCATTTGTATTTCTTAATCCCTTTGCCCTTTTTCACCATCTCCACAACTCTCCTCCCATCTAGTAGCTCTCAAAATATTCCCTGTATCTATGAGTTTGTTTCTGTTTTTGTTGTCATTTATTTTGTTCTTTAGATTCCACATGTATGTGAAATCATGTGGTATTTGTCTTTCTCTATTTGACTTCCTTCAGCAAAATACCCTCTAGGTCCATCAAGGCAATATCTTTTTCCATCCCCTTCCTTTTAGTCTGAGTGTGTCTTTTAATCTGAAATGATTCTCTCTCTCTTTTTTTTCCTCTCTCAGAAACTTTATTGGTTCTGGGGAAAGGTTGGTTGGCAGGCAGCCCCTGCCTTTTGCTGGGGGTGCCACAAGCTCTCACTGTCACGTTGCCATTGATGGGCAGGTTCACATGCTTAGGGGAGGCCAGGAAGGCCTTGAGCTTGGGCTGGGTGCTGAGGTAAGCCATGTAGGTTGAGAGCAGGGAGGAGTCCAGGAAGCCTGGAGGCCAGGGCCTGGTGATTCAGCAGCAAGTCCAGCAAGTTGTAATCAGTGAAGGAGATCTGGTTGCCCACGATCTGGTTGCCATGACTAAGGCCTGCTACCCCTCCGCCTCCTGTTCTGGGACAGCTGGGTCTCAAAAGCCTTTTGGTGCTCCAGCAGCTCCTTCAAATAGTTTTCCTTGTCTGTCTTGCAGTTGGTGTAGATAAGGGTGACATATTTGCAGCAGAGGTCCTCCTCGCTGTCATTCACCATGTCCACCAGGGCAGCCTCCCGCTGGTCTTTCCCATACAGCCTGAGGGAGCAGCCCAGGTGGCACAGGATGGCATTGTACTGGTACAGTGTGTGTCTCCATTCTAGAACTCGGGGAGCTGTCTGTACAGACAGGAGGCCTTGAGACCTGTAGCCAGGTCACCTTGGTCACCACTTCCTCTTTCTGGCTCTGGCCCTCTTCAGCCAGCAGCATGTGCATGGCTTTGCAGCGCCCTCCACAGGGAAGTAAACAATGGTGTAGGGCAGCATGGTTGTGGTGTAGACAAAGACAGCAGTGGCTCCTGAAGTGAGCCTCTTGCAGTCAGCATATGTAGGGGTCTTGTTTTCTTATCCATTCAGCCACCTTATCTTTTGGTTGAAGCACTTAATTCTTTTCCATTTGAGATACTTGTTGATAGATATGTAGTTATAACCATTCTTTATTCATATTTTTGATACATATTTTTTCTTCTTAAAGAAGTCCCTCCAACATTTTTCCTGTAATATTGGCTTGGTGTTGATGAATTCCTTTGGCTTATTTTTGTCTAGGAAGCTCTTTATCTGTCTTTCGACTCTAAATGATAGTTTTGCTGGTTAAAGTATTTTTGGATTCAGATCTTAGGTTTTCATCACATCAAATATTTTGTGCCAAGCCCTTCTGTCCTGCAGTTTCTTTTGAGAAATCAGCTGCCAGTCTTATGGGTGCCTCCTTGTAGGTAACTAACTGCTTTTCTCTTCCTGCTTTTAAGATTCCCTCTTTGTATTTAACCTCTGGCATTTTAATTATGATGTATCTTGATGTGGGCCTCTTTCAGTTCATCTTTTTTGGGAATCTCTCGGCTTCCTGGGTTGTAGTCTATTTCCTTCATCAGGTTAGGAAAGTTTTCCATCATTATTTCTCTCTTTTTTTAAATTTAATTTTATTATTAGCTTTAAGTATACAGTACATTGGTTAGACATTTATATAGTTTATGAAACAATCCCCTTATTGTTCTTTCTCTCTTCTGGCTCTACATTTAGCCATTAAATTAATGCTGTGTTCCCTATGCCATGTTCCCCATTACCACAAACATCTATCAATTACAAATTTGACCTCTTTAACTCTTCACCCCATTCTCCTAGTCCCCCAAACCCCCTTCCCTCTGGATACACCAGATTGTCTTCTATATCTGTGAGTCTGTTTTTGATTAATTTGTTCTTTTTGCTCCTTAGATTCCTCACATGAGTGAAATTCTCTATCATTATTTCTTCAAATAAGTTTTCAAATTCTTGTTCTCTTTCTTCTCCTTCCTATACCCCATGACATGAATGGTTTTACATTTAATTGTGTACCATGGGCTTCTTAAACTATTATTATATTCTTGGCTTCTTTTTTCTTGCCATTCTGATTGGATGTGCTTGGCTTCCCCATCCTCTATATTGATGGTTCTATCGTCTTCTTTCTCTACTCTTTTGATTCCCTCTAATATACTCTTCATCTCAGATAACGTGTTGTTCATTTCTGACTGGTTCCCTTTTATAGTTTCCATTTCAATTTTTGTTTTTTATCTCTTTGTTAAAGTTCTCACTGATTTCATTTACACTTCCCCTAAGTTCATTGAGCATCTTTATAACCAGTGTTTTGAACTCTGCATCTGTTAGATTGCTTGACTCCATTATCCCTAGATCTCTGTCTTGTTATTTCATATGGTTTCTGCTTCATTATCTTCCAGTTATGGCTACCTTTCTGTGTCTGTTTCTATATACTAATCAAAGCTCTTAAGTCTCCCAGTCTTATTAGCATGGCTTTGTGTAATAGGTGTCCAGTGGCACAATGCTAAGAGGGGTTTAGCTGCAAATCAAGTTTAGCCCTAGCCTGTGCCCTCTGGAGCCACCTGGTAAGATTTAGCAAGCAATCCACAGATGCTGTACTTATCAGTGTCTCAAGAAGCCATGCCAGAAAAAGAGGTCAGCTGCCATCAGTGTGGATCTTGGAGCTGCTTAGCAAGTTGCATAGGACTTGCTGAAGACACAAATGAAAGTGGCTTGGGTAGGGCCATGAATTGGAGGACATGGAGTTTCAGGGTATCTAGTGGGTAGTGTGACCTCTGTTATCAGCTACAGTGGCACTGAGTCCAAGCTCTGGGAGTGGGGAGGGCTCAAGAGAGGAACAATAGATACCACCAGCACTTTTGCCTGGGAGAAAGCCTTGCCTCCAGCCCTCACTGCTATAACTCTTTATCCCCTTATAAGTCCCTGGTGTCTCCTCTTCCCGCCCCCTCCCGGCAGCCAACCTGGCACTGGTGCTCAGAGCAAGCGAGTCTGTCACCATGAAAGTTCATTTGCAGACACAGTACCTTTAAGAGGAGCATCTGCACCTGCTGTAGACTCTGTCCCACTCAGCACCTGGAGACCGAGTAGCCTCGCATTTTCGTTCCCCCCTACTTTCAACTGTTTCAGGGTGATTTCTTATTTCTCTCCCCAGTTGTAGGGCTTCTGTTTATCTAGACCCTAGGTGACTCTGTTTGATGTTTGCTCCATGTTCCATCACAACTTTGATGTGGTTGCAAGAGGAGATGTACAATGCCTCTACTATCTATGCCATTTTGCCTGGTCTCCTCAAAAAGACCATACTTTTAAAAAATAAGGACACAAATGCTTATCTTCTCTTCTGGAACATTCATTCCTACATATGACACATGTCTTCACGGTATTTAATATTGCTTAAATTTAGCCTCTTAAAAGATAAGTACTGTGAGTAACCACTCCTACTATATCAGTGCTAATAACTTACTGTTAGTATAAACATAACCAAACACTCAAGTATCTTTATGATTTACTTTTCATTTTATGATTTTTTTTTCATTTCTAAGCCTTCACTATGGTACTCATAGTCTTTTTATTGATTATTTTGTAAACTTACAATTGATTTTTCTCAAGAAACAAGTGGTTTGAAGTTTTGTTTGCTTCCTTCTAGAAAACTTTAATGGAATGTTGATAAAGGAGTAATTGTAATAGCTTAAGAGGTTATATGCATCTTTATTAATTTAATGATTTCTTACTCCGAAAGTCACAAGTTAGTCAAACTTTAAACACCCTCACACATGTCACAGGTTCCTAGTCCTGAAAGTTTAGGAAAAGTTAAAGCAGAAGGAGGAAGGAAGCTGTAAAAAAATTTACTGTTCATTATTCTAGCACCTCAGCATTATTTACAAATTCCTGATTATAGTCAATGTGGAGAGCAAACTTCTATGACAACATGTACAGCATACTTTTACTTAGTGAGGTTGTTTTTCAAGCCTAGATATTTCAGTAATTGTACTTGACATTTCAGCTGCAAATTGATAAAACTAAATAGTGGACATTACTAGATGATGCCAAATAATACTGACAGTATTTTTCCATGAGGCACTGGTATATATGCTGTTAGCTTATATAGTATTCAGGACTAGAGAATAAAGCAACTGGCTGATGGAACAGAAATCTAGATATATTTAGGAACTATACTTCTACAACTCATTTGGGTGAAAAAATATAAATACTAAAACATAAGATTTCTGGTAACATGGTATACCATTTCCGAGACACTTGTTAAGTGATCTGAAAAAACTTACTTACTATTTCCATGATAAAATATGTTTCAAATTCCAAATCAATTGAGAAGTAAATTTTGGAAGTCTCCATCAGTGACTGAAGGCTATCTCTACCCTTTATCCAACCCCAAGTAGCAGCCTATCTGTAACTGCAATTTTGTCTTGGATTTATGCAAAAACTTTAAGGAGAGGTAAACATTAGCTTACTATTTAATTTGAAAAAGAGACTGGTATCTTGCATATATATGAGAGAAATATGAAGGGTTATTAAGAGAATAGGGGAGCAGAGATGGCTGTTATTTGCAAAGTAACATGGGAGACTACACAGTTAAACTAGGCTACCTTAGCTCTCTTTCTACTTCTCTAATACCTACAACTAAGTCATCCCAAATTTTCTGTTTGTTTAAAAGGAGATGCACCATAGTTATAGTTGTTAACTAGTAACTCCCTTTCTTCAATTCCTGTAGCCCCTGCCTTTTCAGTGTGTTATGACCATCTACTTCTCTATCTCCTCCACTAGTCTGTGAGCTCCTTGAAAGCAGGGTTGGTACCTTATTTGACTGTATCTTGGCTTACAATAAAATGTACCTATTAAATATTTGTTGAATAAACTCTGATGGAGACAAGTAGGGAAAGTGAACAGACTTAAACATAGTGCAGACTAAACAGTTTTTTTAAAAAATGCATACTCTTTTAGAGAAAGCTGTGAACAAAATAGTCAAGATATAATAATGTTCCCACATTCTTCAAATGCAATTGGCCTGTTAGCATGTTTTAACTATCTATATTCTTGTTTAATACTTCAAGATACTACAAAACTCTTCAAGATGTTTTCTACCTGTCTTTTGAATTTAGCTGAAAGTCAAACAGAAAGTTTTTTTTCAGAAACAGTTTTTACTTGCAACAATTTTGCAATCAAGCAGCACATTTCACCTTTACAGTAATACACATTATGTACAAATTATGTTTTGATAAACCTGCAATTTATAGATAAAAGTAACATCTACAAATAAATGTAAATTGCCTTAAACTAAAGCTATATTTAAATTTTATTATGAAAATTTTCAATATATACAAAGGTAAGAGAAAACAGTACAAGAAATGCCCATAAATCCATCATGCAGACTCTACACGTATCAAGATTTCCCCACAATTGCTTGCTTCATCTATTCTCCCTTCCTATCCTTTCTCTCCTTTCTCCCCCTCCCTTCTACCCCCAGTTCTACTCTTCCTCCTCTCTTTCCTGAATTATTTTAAAGCAAACCCCAGACATTCCAAGATTTCATTTTCTGGAAATACTATTCTAGCCTAGATTTTAATTGATCTGTATTTCAAACACTGATACTTATATGTCACTGAAATCCAAAAGGGTGCTGGATCTTGTGTCCTTTCCTAGAAGAATATAAAATACTTTCATTTTAAGTAAAAGTTTCCTTTTTTTGTACTTAATAAAAAAGACAAGACCTTAAAACAATGGCTATTTAAAAATAAATTAATAACTTTTCCAATAATAGAAACATTTACTGAGATTGAAGACATTCTTTAAATTCTTGCCAGACAAGAATTTGTATATATTTAATATATATCTTAATTGTATTTTAAAAGCCCCTTTGTTTGTGATGAAGAATATTTTACCAAACCCAGACACAACAAAAGGACACCATTCTTTCTCCCATCTTTACAAAGCTAAGGTATATTGACTGCTTAGATTGAATAGTACACTCTCCTTTTAAAAAGTCTAATCCTTTCCATATCTCCTAAGTAAACCTTGACACTTTTCAAAAATATCCAAAAAATTTATGAAAAAAAAATCTGCTCTTAATGAAATTATCCCTGATGGGTATTTCCATTCTCCCTTCACACCTGATGAGTATTTCCATTCTCCCTTCTTTAGAAAATTAACATTGATGCTAAGGGCAACTTACACACACACACACACACACACACACACACACATCACATCACATCACATCATCACATCACATCACATCACATCACATTATATCAGATCTCAAGGCAAGATCAAACTAGATAGTACACTTCAACTCCAACCAAATATGATGTACAACTCAAGAATCACTAGAGATACAGTTTTAGCTTAGACTTTGAGCTAAGTTGAAAGTTTATGTATTAGCATATGTATGTTCTCAAATATAGTAATTGTTAATTGAAAACTAGATTCTTTTGTCTCATATTTCAATTTTTACTTCATACAGGTGTATAAAGTACAACCACACTGAGAAGTTACTCTTAACTCTGGGTCAGTATTTATATAACTAACTCTATATTGAAGTAAGGAAAAATTAAACTTATAGGATTACCATGTGGTTGACAATGTTGATGAGTTTGTGAGCACCAAAAATCACTATCACTACCATGTTATAAAATAATACCACCAAAATTTCATCACCAATGATTTTCATTTATTTTGTAAATAAATGAGTATAAATAAACACTAGGACAACAGTTTGTCATATGTCATTCTGTAAGAGTAGAATACTAGTCTAATCAGGGCATGTCATGACAAGTCCTCATCTTCTATTTCACAGAATATAGAAAAACTATTTAACAGGGACTAAAGGCATCTGAAATCCCACCCACAACTCCAAAAATATAGAGTAATAGTTTCTGTCTTTTAAACCTTTGGCTATCTTACTTGATAGATATATACAGCTATAAATTAGAATTTCAAAAGCAATTCTTAAAATGTACAAAGTCCCTTAGTCTCAAAATAAAGAAAAGACAATATATAGAGAACAGGTTATATTGTAAACTTTTAAAATTTCTCTTAGAAATTCAGAAAGTGTCTCCAAATGTTTAACTACACACACAAATAATAATTTCAAGCCTTTCAAAGTAAATTTCTGCTTAAATATGCA
Source organism: Macroglossus sobrinus (assembly GCA_004027375.1). Classification (NCBI taxonomy): domain Eukaryota; kingdom Metazoa; phylum Chordata; class Mammalia; order Chiroptera; family Pteropodidae; genus Macroglossus; species Macroglossus sobrinus. The sequence goes on along the minus strand of PVKZ01007085.1, from coordinate 15,288 downwards.
GTAATCTAAGTTAGAGTTTAACAAAATAATATTAAAATAATTATTCTTCTGAAACAGCAAGAGCAAACCTGTTTTTTTTTTCTACCAGCACTAACAGAAGAAACTTCCCACGCCCAGAACACTGATCTGGAAATCCAACATTCTTCTTACAATTGCAACTTCAGAGAGCAAGTCATAACACTTCCTGACAAAGAGAACACCCTGACAAAAGAATGATATAATACTTACGAATCTCCTTCCTGTCAGCCTCACAGTACTTTGCCAAGTATTAAATTCTAACTTCACGAAATTTAGAGAAAAGTTAATTTTTTCATCCCAGAGTGACTGAAATCATGCAAAATCACCAGGGAATTTAAAGTTGGTTTAGGTCAAATAGCGACAACCCACATAACTATTCAGAGTTTGAACATTAGCCAAGTAACCTGCTTATTTTAGAACACATAGAACTAGCTTCTCCCTGGTGGCCAAGTCACCCATCCACAATAAAGTATATTATTTAGAAAGGTGAATTAACACTCATACAACTTATTTTCTTTATTATTCATTTCAATCCAAATTTATTCATACCTTCATACAACATTTACCCTCCATGGGCTGTGTGTTGTAGCATTTATTGCAAGTATCTGCTATACCTTGTTTTCTGTTGAAATGTAAGCTAAGTGTTTTTTTTTTTTATCAGCATAGCTTATAGGTACTAAGCCAATATCTGCCGAAGTGAATTTTCTATTGAAAGGCAGGACTGCAGAGTTAAGAGCTCTCAAACTTGAGTTCAAATCCTGGCTCCACAATTTTTTAGCTGTGCGTGTCCTTAGACAAGTTGCTTAAGCTCTTGTGCCTGTGTTTTCCCATCTAGGGATGATAATAGTAACTACTCTACATAAGAGTAACTACTTTGTACATTGTTGTGATGCTTAAGTTATTTAATGTTTTCAAAATTTAGATCATAGCCTGACACATGGCAAGCATTAGATATGTAATAGCTACTATTCTTATTACTGAAATTTACTTTTTAACTGGCCTAGCAATTCCAATCAGGTAATTAGTAAATCAAGCAACTGGTTTGTTGTAAGTATGCTTTATGGGAGAGCACAAAAAATAGGAGTAATGTTCTAGGCTCAGGAGACCATTTTTAATACTGACAATTGTTTGAAAGAAAATGGAGTGCAATGGGAGCATCACGGTCTTACGAATCTAACAAATTTTAAGTCTGTGTGACCTTGAACAAATTATTTAGCTTCTCTGAGACCCATGTTTATATATATATATATAAATGTGGAGGCAATTCCACATACTTCACAGGGTTACTATGATGATTAAATGAGACAATATAAATATATAAGAGAATTTGGTTCCAGCAAAGTGCTCAGTAAATGACAGCCATTATTATAGTCTGTCTGGGATATAACAGGCATAATATCATCTGCTCTATCTACCTAATAAGAATGAAAATGAGATAATAGCTTCTCTAGTCCTTTCTAAAGAATATAAAACAAAAAATAGTGGAGCATTTTATGATAATATATTGAAGTCTCTGAATAAGGAGACAGCTCACAATGCACTCACTTGAAAAAAGGATCAGGAGAGTACCGGCTACGAGGCAGTGTTCTCCTGTCTTCATCACCAACCATCATTCGCAGACACTGGATTATATTTTGTCTCCTTAATGCAAGCACTTTAATTCATCAATCACAAAAACCACATAAAATACCAAAAGGTAATACAATCCAGAACAGAAGGAATATAGCAGCAGGAGCCAAAGGACGTGTTTTTCCATGTCTTCATTGCTGATTCACCATTCGCCTCTTCAACTTGCCCAATTCTCAATTTTGCCATTTTGTAAAATAAGCATAACACTATCTGTCTGTGGTCTGTCAGGAAATATATGAGGTAGTACATACCTCTCAGGCACTTTGAGGTAACTGGAAGAAAAGATATATATGCGTGTATTACCACACATTTTACAGACAGAGAAAACTGGGGCACAGGTAATTGCCTCAGATAAGGAGACAGTATCAGTAATAGGCCAGAAATGGTGTCTTTTCTAACCTTACTTTTCTTCAGCCAAACTTGTCTTTTCATACCATTCAGATAGACCTTACCCAAGTGCTATTGACTTTTTCAATGATAACATTACCTAGAAATGCCTTCCTTGACTTTCCTTTTCTTGGTTATCTGGAATGTATATGCTTTCTAGCTTTCTGATCTCTAAGGCTAATTTTTGATCACTGAAATTTGTCAACACCAAGTTGCTGATTTTAGTCTATTCACCATAACATAATAGAATTCATTCAAATGGTGAAACATTGTGGTTAAAATTCTAGGAATGAACATTCCCTTCAAAAATGCATATCTTCTACTTAGTAACTACTAAGACATTTCCTAAAAGACTGTTCTATCACATTGATAGTTCATACAGTTTTAATATGTAGCCCATTTTTTAATGTTCTAAATGTCTCACTCATCATCTGTACCATTCGTGGGTGCGGGGGGTGGAAGGGAGGAGTATGTTTGTATATGTGCATGTGTGAGAACAGAGTTTCTATTTTTACTACAGGTAATGAAAATTGGTCTGGGAATAGAAGATGGTGGCAAGGGTTGTAATACATTTCATATTTTTTATAAGCAGAATACAGAACAAAAAAAAACTTTTATACTGCATTTCAAATTCATCATGATGAATGTTGAGGAAAGCCAATGGAAACAAACCTATGTTTTATCTATACACATAAGTGCGCTCTCTCGCTCTCGCTCTCTCTCTCTCTCTCTCTCTCCCCCACCTCTTTCCCCAAAGTTAAAAGTCCACACACATGCACCTGTGGACACATACCCTCAGAGTGGAAAGGAAAAAAAGAGTCACACCCAAATCTGCATGAGAGCTTCATAGGCACAACAGTGTAATACACAGTTAGAACACAAAATCTAGACATAGTATTTTTAAAGCCTCTTCCAACTTTCACTCAAATGTCATGCTCTTCACCACACCTAGTACTAGGTATATTCTTTCCATGTGTGACACTCGAGGTCTCTCCCAACTGTACTTAAAGACTTACATCAATAACACTGATCTACTGTCCTTTAATAAAAAAGGATTTTACTTATCTTCATTACTTATAAAGCAAACAAATAGATAACACCCACAGTGAGCAAAGAAGCACTGAAGCAAAGGAATCAACCACCTAACAGGTACCAAGTTAACATGTAAGAAATCACTACTGTAATTTTGGACTATATTAGAAAGTTTAGAAAATTTATAGTAGGAACAATATTAAGTATACAAACTTCTTGTTGTATGGATGTGTGAGTTTTAACAATCAAGTAGATCTGGTTTATGTAATCATGTTTTAATAATTTTGGAAAATAAACCATTAAAATATCCTAATTTCAATTTCCAAGAGCTGTCTCCCCAGTAAGTCTTGGTTAGCTCTGTATTTTCATAACAAGTAATTAAATCTGTCAAAATTTTAGAATAGGATGTCTTATTATATACTAAATTATGTACCTTGTCTTAATTGTGAAAACAAAAGGCTGAAATAAATAGATGGTAGTTTTAACTATGAATCATTATAAATTATCAACTGAACTATATATGAGTCAAGGAAATGATTTAAAAGACAACTACAGTAACTATAGTTAACAATACTAAATTGTGTATTTTAAAGTTGCTGAGAGAGTAGATCTTAAAAGTTCTCATCATAAGAAAAAATATAACTATGTGACGTGGTGGATGTTAACCAGATTTATTGTGATGATCACTTTACAATATATACAAATATCAAAATATGTTGTACACCTTAAACTAACACAATGTTGTATGTCAATTATATCTCAATGAAACTAAAAAAATTTGTGTTCTGTTTATAGCTAATAAAATCATACAAAGGAATAACTTATATGTTCTATACCTTTCTATCCTGAGGTTTTCCTTTTATTCAACAAAAAAAGGATAAGAAAAGAAAAGAAACAAGAAAGGAAATAGGAAAGAAGCAGCAAAAATAACACATATAACTAACTCAGTAGTTCTTAAACTTTTTGGCCTCAGGACCTGAGGACCCCCCAAAAAGGCTTTTGATATGTGAGTTAGATCTATCAATGTATTTATCATATTAGAAATTACAACTAAGAAATTTTAAAGGTACTTATTTATAAACAAAAATAAACTCATCACATGTTAATACAAATAACATTTTTAAATGAAAAATGTGGCTATATTTTTAAAAAATTTAATGAGAAGAGTATATTGTTTACATTTTTTGCAGTTGCTTTATTGTTTAACTTAATACAATGACAGCTAAATTTTGATATCTGCTTCTGCATTCAACCCGCTTCAATATGTTGTTTGGTTCAAGAATATGAAGAAAATATGGTCTCCCACTGATAAGTTGTTGAAAAGGAAGTATTTTAAGAGTTTCCAGATAATTGTGGATATTCTTTATAATACATGTCAAAACTCAAGAAGTGGACATTTATTTAATGTTAATTACAGTGTGGAATCAGATACCATATCAATGAATTTTTCATACTCTGATATTAAAATCTATTAGTCTACCTGTTTGAGTGGTTATTACCAACAAGACAAGTAATAACAAGTGTTGGAGAGGATGCAGAAGAAAAAAAAACCCTCATATACTACTGGTGGGACTGAAAATTGGTATAGCCACTATGGAAACAGTATGATGGTTCCTTGCAAACTAAGAATCGATCTACCAGATGACTCAGTAATCCCTCTACTGGGTATTTACCTTGAAGACTTGAAAATACATATCCGAAAAGATATATGCACACTGATGTTCATAGCAGCATTATTCACAGTGGCCATGACATGGAATCAAGTAAAATGTCCTACAATGGATGACTGGATAAAGAAAATATGGTACCTATATACAACAGACTATTAGTCATAAGAAGAGATGAAATACTGCAATGTGAGACAACATGGATGGACTTCAAGATAATCATGCTAAGTGGAATAAATCAGATAGAAAAAGTTGAAAACCATATGATATCACATATATGTGGGATATAAATCTAAAAGCAGCAAACATAACAAACAGAGACACATGGACATGGACAGTAGACTAGTGGTTACAAGAACATGGGAGAGGAGTAGAGGGTGGTAGATGGGATAAAAAGGAGGAAAAAATGAAAAATAAAAGAAAAAAAATCTATTGGTCTACCTTGTATTCTAAATGGATCTTTTAAAATAAAACATAATTTAGGCTTCTGATACAGAAAACACGATGATACCACTGGTGTTTATAGTTTATCTAAAAAATTAATTGCAACAACTACTATATTCTTGAATAGAGGGTTTTGTTCCTCTTTGAAAAACAGTAAAGTTTTCAAAACCATGTATGCTTCAAATACTTGCACTTTTTAAGTTTTAAACTAATTGGTAATAACAATCAGAATATCTGGAAGTATTATTGTTATTCTCTGCCTTTATCACTATCCTTTTTAACCTGTCATTCCCTTTCCTTTTAAACTTGGCTCCTATGTATTTTATATTACAAAATTTCTGAAATTAAAAAAAAAATCGTGGACGTGGTTTCATAGTGTAGTGGTTAGCACATCTTCTTTCTACGCAGAAGGTCCTGGGTCCATACCCCAGTAGAGCCACAGTCTATGGTCTATGGCCATGCCACCCTGAACAAGCCTGATGTCTGATCTTGGAAGGTAAGCAGGGTCAGGCCTGGTTAGTACGTGGATGGGAAACCACCTAGGAAGACCAGGTGCTGTAGGCATAAATCATCATCATCATCATCATCATCATCATCATCATCATAAAAGTCATTGAGAAGAGGCAGGAATTTTCTCTTAAGCTGCTATCAAATCAAGGGTGCTATTCAGTGGCATCAGAGAATTAAGGATATTGATAAATGTAGCATTAAATTCTGGCTACAGAATAAAAGTTTCTCATAATAAAGCTAAACTTCTATTCATTCATAGTTTATTTTTGTGTCATTAGACAAAGAAATGTGACCCATCACAAGTCAGGAAGCTATACTGCATTATTATCTGTGGCAACACATTGAGATGTGCTTAATGGAAAAACACTTGGATGAATTTAATGTTTTTCACATTAGGAACCATATAGAACTGTGCTGTCTAATATTGTCTGTGGTTATTTAAATTTAAATTAATTGCAATTAAATAAAATTAAACATTTAGTTTCTTGGTCAAAAATAAATAAATAAATTGACCTTTACTCATGCTTGAATTTGTAACATCATGCCCTATTCACTTGGAACAAAATTGTTTGACTAGTGCAGATCTTCCAAATGTTGTTACACTTCATTTTACAGTATCTAGCAAATCACTTTCATTAAAAACACCATTGATCTCAGAAAAGTGTAAGTATTGACACTCGGTGGCTGATGCAAATTTTCAAAAATTTGAAGTTTTGCTTGAAAGCTCTAACTTTGTCATTGGCAACAAATACTCTCAGCTATTTTTCTGGCAGTGACAGGCACACTTAGTTCATTTTTGATGAAATGTTTGCCAAATACCCAGGTCTGAATAATTAGTTAATGTGCCATTTCATCTTTCAAATAAAAAACAGTTCTCTACTTTTAAAAATGCAGCTAGTTTAGCTTGCAACTCAAACAACTGCAAAAGTGCTTTTCTTCAAAACAAACATTGTATACTCATATGCAGCAGAAATGTTTTTAATGTACTTTCCCTCTCATCACACAGGATATTTAAAAAAGTATATCCAAGAGTGGAGACTTAATAAATTAATTTTTTCCTGCTTTATAAAGAACATTCATAAATGCAATGCATTTTGCAGGTCTTTTTCCAACAGGTAGGGTACAGTGTTGAATACAATGACTACTAATATAGTGTGGTGCCACTGCCTTGGTGCTAAAGCATCAGCAGTTTTACCCACCAATGCAAAAACCAACACAGTGAAAAAGCAAATAACATCTTAGTGTTTTTATGCAAGTAATTTTGGCCACCAAGGGCCCATATGCCATACTTTTTTTTTGAAAACTAGTGCTTAAATAAGTAATATTTATGATGTAGTCATCCCATTCTAGAGAGTCAAAAGCATAATGACATAGGTTTTAATAAGAAATTTCAAAACTGAAAATACAATTACAAGAATAAGTTTTTAATGTGAATTCAGTGCTGTTGAATTTTGAAAGTAAATTAATTTATTAATATCAATTCTGAGGAGACCAATCTACAGATTATGTACTCCAAAGCACATTTTTTAGAATCAGGTTCATGTCCACGAGACATGAATTTATCAGGAGTGTTGTTTAGAATTCTTTAATACATTAAAAAAAAAGATTAAGAGAGGCAATATATTTTTTACAAAAAATTCTCTTAAAAATACTCAGTTTGTATGTAGCAATCAGATTTTTCTCCTGATAGAGTAAGAGTTTTCTTCTCTGACATAAACTAGAACAGAAAGGATGTGAAAGTTAAACTCTACAGGAAATACAGAAATTATTATTATTTTAAAATATTAAAAACTAAGTGCAGTATAGTACTTATGGGCAAAATAATAATATGTGGGGTATTTTAAAGCAAAACAAACAATAAATAAAAAACAAGGGAAAAGAAAAGATAAAACAAGAACATCAAATACTGATAATTGTTGAAGCTGCAGTGTTCATCATGCTATTTTAATTTCTATTTCAAATTTTCCATAAAAATGTTTTAAAAAATTATGTAGGCTTATAAGGAAGTATTTGGTATTTTAGAAAGCAAAAATAAAATTCCTAGTACATGTTCTTTCACTAGACAAACAGTGAAAGAGCATACACTCTGTAAAAGGCATTGTACTAGAGATGGTATCAGGAAATATAAAGATTTATGAAACATGTCTTTCACACCCAAGAGGCTCAGAAGGTCTCTGCCCATACATGTAATCAATTCCCTAAAAAGAGAATAATGTATCCACCATGACCATTCTAAGGGGTACTTATACTATTGCAAAAGACAACTTGAAACAATTGTATGACAAATCATAATGCAATTTTAAGAGGAAAGAAAGGAAAAATGGCATGACAACAAAATACAAAGAGGAAACTTAAAAAATAAAAAATGTGACTCTCTTTGGTTTTCCTCTATAAAAGGAAATGAACAAGAGATGTGAGCAAATATGGGCATGACTATATCACTTTTCTACCAAAACCCATCATCTTGTTTCACGTTAGGACAGGAACTATCATGTCATCTCCTTTGAGTCAGCTCTAGTACTACTCATATAGGCAAAAATAACTAAGCAGTACATTCATTTCCCATAGTGAATATTAAATACATTAAGTATTTTATAATTCTTCAAATGACAGAAGACATTTACGAATACCATTCTTTAACATTAATATCCAGAGCTACTATGTCTTTTCACCACCACTCCTTCCTGAAATTAAGCCCACCATAAAAAATAAATCCATGAGTGAAACTCATAACATTCTTCAGTTACTTAAGAGGTCTAATTATAACATTGATAAATAAAAAAATAAAAGTGTGAATCAAAAAATTACACTTTTACTTTAATTATTAGCTTCTAGCTTATGGCCACATACTCCAAACAAATTGTCAATTTTTCCCTACTCAAACTTCAGATAAAATGTGTGGGAGTTCTCAAAATTCATTCAATAAAGGTCTTTAAAAGTTGGGTGAGCATTAAATGGTTTATGTATGTATGTATGTATGTATGTATGTATGTATGTATGTATGTATGTATTTATTTAAGCCTACAGCACCCGGTATTCCTAGGTGGTCTCCCATCCAAGTACTAACTATGCCCAACCCTGCTTAGCTTCCAAAATCAGAGATTGGGCATGTTCAGGGTGGCATGGCCATGGACTAAATGATTTTAAATTGTTCTACTGTTTAAAATTGTTAAGGTCTGTGAAGGCAGTGATTTATTTGTCTGATTTGTTCACCAATCTATCTCAAGCATCTAGAAGAGTGCCTATCACAGAGTAGACACTGAATAAGTATCTGTTAAAAGAATATATGATAATGACATTGCATCGTAAAGGAATTAAACGTGCTGCTATTTGCTAAAGTTGTTTATTACACAATCAACAGCAAACTTCTAGCTTTTTTAATGCAAATCAAATAAATAAACATAAAAGGCATCTACTTTTGTCCCACTGGGTAACTCTATAAAACAGGATGATTTCTGAGAGTTAATATGGCTAAACAATAGTTAGATTACATCTTTCTAGTGGCACTGAATCCATGATATATTTGGCAATTGAAATGCTTTTTAAAAATTCTCCACTTTTAGGAAATAAAGATGTTTCAGATGGAAAAAATGGAGTGGAAAGTATAAATAACTTTGAATTTTATTCAGTTTTCCCTCAAACATGCCACACATAAAAAGAAAGAAAATCTCCCTTAGCTGCTTTACCTTTCTGAATTTTAGGACTTATTCTGACCTTGTAAGGAATAACCAAATCTTCAAAAGAAAGAGACACTTTAGCATTGCCTGCCTGCCCTAGATCAAAATTAACCTTGTCATTTCTTAAGAAGACATATAAAACCCCTTTAATGACTAATTCAGATGAAGTGGTAACATGAAGCCATAGTTTATAAGATGCTGGTTTCTACTTGTTACCATCACTTCAAAGTGTTAAATACATTCATGAAAAGGTTCAAATATGTTTGCATGTGAAATATTTTCTGAATTCCATTGTTATTGTGAAGCCTTGTTCCCAGAAAAAATTGTTGCCTCATTATCTAACAAAACATCCTTAAGTTTTCCAATATTCACTTCAAGAACCGCCAAGTACTCTGTGTCAGTCTAATTCTTCCATATAATTCTTGCAAGCACACATACACACTTTTAAAACACAATACAAATTAATTTCATTTTATTGAGAGTTTGTTGTAAACAGTTTGCTTAAAGGTATAGCTGAAAAATCCAAATTTGTGTGTGTGTATACAAGTAAACAGCCACCAGGCTTTAGATAGTTTAGGGTTTCTTAGCCAGGTATAATTCAACAATTACACTGTTTTCTAGTTATACCCATTCTTCTCTGGTTATGTTAATTTCCTGGGTTATGTTTACATTAAGATTTTATTAGCTTAATTTAAAAAAATTTAAATCTCCAGAGAGAGTTTAATTCAACAACAATGGTTGCTATTTTCTACACATAATGATCATTGTTAAGGTTGGCCTAACACAAAATCCTGAACACAATATAGATTTATTCTTAAGACTGGCTACAAAAATATCCCGGTCTCATTATGTTCCTACTATTCAAGTGTATGGGAGATGCCCCTGGATTTTATTTTATTTTATTATTTTATTTATTTATTTATTTCATTTATTTTATTTTATTTTTTATTTTTTATTATTTTTTTATTTTATTTTATTTTTATTTTATATTTTGAGATGCTCAATTGCATTTCTTTGAGGATGAAATTGAATCCATAAACGTAACACTATGCTGGTTCAGATTTTTAGAGACTGAATTGTAACTGACCAGTGTTTCTTGCTCAGTATTTTATTTGTCATTCTGTTACCTGGTACAGTAACATTCCAAGATGCCCCAGTGGATGCCGGAAATAGTGGATAGTATCAAACTCACTCCTCTTGTGATGATGGGAGATGACACAGTGCCTACATGGTGAGATGATACGACGCCTATGTAATGAGATGAAGTGAGGTGAATGACACTGGCATTATGACATAGCATTAGGCTACTTACTATATGGGTTACTTAAATACAAGCACTGCGATACTGTGACAGTAGATCTGATCATTGAAACAGCTACTAAGTGACTAATGGGCAGGGTGCATATACAGAATGAATATGCTGGACAAAGAGATGATTCATGTCCGAGGCGGGATGGAATGAGATTTCATAACACTACTCAGAATGGTGAACAATTTAAAACTTATGAATTGTTTATTTATGGAAATTTCCATTTAATATTTTCAGACCGTGATTGACTGCAGGTGACTGAAACTGTGTAAAGTGAAATATGAATATTTCAGAATATGAAACTGCAGATAAGGGGGAACAACTGATAATAAAGTCTCATTATAATTAATTTGGCCACAAATCAAATGGCTTCTGTGGCTGTCACTTGCTCAAAATCATATCGCTAGCAAAAAGTCATCTGCACAAGAGTAATTTCTTCCCTCTCCCAGTTTATCCCTCTTCCTGGTACTCTGTTATTTCAGAAACTGGGTAAAGCTACTAGCAGGGTTCTTCTGATTGGGTAGATTGTCCTAAGCTCACTGGCTTTATAAATTCTTTGCTTTAGAGAATGAGCTTTTAAAAGTCTCTCATTAGACCAAATAAATATAAAAAAATATAGGTAACTTGTAGGTAAAGAAAGAAATTGGGATATCTTTTTATGATGAGTACAATTATGTTGCTTCCTTCTTAAATTTAACATTTTATTTTTCATTCACAAGATACATGGCTATACATTTGCTGTAGCTGTGACTATTACCTAAACAAGGTTAGGAGTAGGTGGAGAAGATTCAAGTCCCTGATATCAGTGGTAGTACATTTCACTGTAATGATTATAATAAAACTATGAACCATGTGTTAAAACTTAGGGAAGTTTCCATTATTGAGAAGCAATTCTGCTAACTATATTTAAGGTAGTATAACTGGGCTTTGATTTACAAATTCCTGATTTCTAAGTCTAACCACTTAATACCATACACATTATATTATAGGCCACCATTGATATATTTCATTAAAGCAATAAAAGCCAATTTAGAATATAAACAGGAAAAGAAAGCCAGAAGTATTTTTGGTGCTTTCACCCTGAATTATTAAACAGAAAGAAGGAAGGGTGGGGAAAGCTTTATCTTCAGAAAGCAAGACAGAAATGAAAGCATGATCTCATTCACTTTTTCCTGACACAAAAGCAGCAAGGTGACATTTTTCTCATCAGTTCTTCAGCCCTAATCAGTTTAACAGTTCCTTTGCTGTTCTATACCTAACAGTAAGTTTACAAGAGTTATTTTGAAATTAAGGGCTTCTCTAGATTCTTTTTGTAATTAAAAAAATTGTATTTTGCATACTCAAAGAATGCACAAAAGTTTTCATTGAAAAAAAATTGATTTAATCTTTATGAATAACAAATACATCCCAAACTCTAATACCCTAAATACAAATGCTAATGGTATATTATATTTTGCCATTTGGGGAAATGCATTTGTTTGAGACAATGGAAGAGGTTAACCATACTTTACATAAGTCAGAACAATAGGTTTAAGAGTCTTGCAAATAGAAATCTAATGGGTAGCCTCAAAAATTTCTAGAAGTAACCATTCAAAAAAATTTAAATTAAAAAATATCAATAAAAAATTAGAGAAACGTGGTGGAGTGAGAGACGTCTCTAGATCTCCTCTAAACAACAATAAGCTGAATATCTAAAACTCAACAAAAACACCCAAACTGCACACCAGCAAGTCTGAGTGTGTGATCTGCACATAAGAGCTATCAGAGGTCAGAACTTCAGCTGTCCAGCAACAGACTAGTAGAAATAAAGGAGCCGCCTCTTGCAGCCTCCGGAGCAACCTGCAGGAGGAGGGAAAGAACAGAAGGTGTGGTGACTTTCCTGAACAACCCTGCCTGGGAGTGCTGTGAGTTCCACGCAGCTGGAGGCAGGGCCAAGTCATCTGGGCAGAAAGCAGAGAAGCAGCACTGGATGGAAGAGAAACAACAGTGATTTTTTTTAGGCCCTAGTTGCTGAACCACAGCCCCCAACTCCCAACCTAGAGGGACCCTCTTCTCCATACCCTCTGAGACCTATCACTGCGGAGCCCCAAGGGAATCTGACAAAACGGGTGCTGAGACTGTTGCTGACAGTGATGGACTGAGGGTAGTAAGCATGATTAAATATCTATCAGAAAATAAAAAAGGCATTATGAAGGCTTTATATAAAGCAGGGACCCAAGAGGCTTAGACACCATCTACTGGAAACCAAAAAAAAGTGCCTTCTTTGCAACAGGCTAAAGAGAGATCTTTATATAATAAATCTTCTTTCTGTAACAACAGCAGAATATACTTCCATTAATGCCCAGGTGGAGAATAGTCCATCAAATACCATGACAACCAAGGTAACAAGACATCTCAGAAAGAAAGTGAAAAATCTCCAAAAAATAAGTTTACAGACATAGAAATATGTGACTTAAATGATGGAGAATTCAGGATGGTACTTCTGAAAATACTCAGTGAGTTCTGAAACGAGTCATATCAACAACTTCAGGAACTGAAAAAACATCTAGGTGAGCAGAGCAAGGAGATAGAAATCCTCAAAAAGAACCAAATAGAGTTTCTGGAGATGAAGAATACACTGAAACAGGTTAAAAAGAAAATAGCAACCTTGGGAACTAGAGTTGACCAAATGGAGGAAAGAATCAGCGATATCGAAGACAGAAATCTAGAAATAAATCAGAAGAAAGAAGAGAGAAACTGAAGAATGAAAAATAATGAAAGAGAAATTCAAGAACTAGCTAATACTATCAGGAGAGGAAACATCAGAATAATGGGCATTATCAAAGGCAAGGAAAAGGAGCAGGGACTAGAGAGCATTTTCAGAAAATAGTGGATGAGAATTTCTGAAATCTAAGGAATGAGCTGGAGCTTGGAATTCAAGAAGTCAACAGAACACCCAATTATCTCAATCCAAAAAGGCTTTCACCAAGGTATACTGTATTAAAATTATTATAAATCAACAACAAAGAAAATATTCTCAGGGCAGCCAGGAAAAAGAAGATGGTAACCTAAAAGGAAAACCCATTAGATTATCATTGGACATCTAAACACTAATCTTACAACCAGAAAGGAGTGGAATCAAATATTCAAACAATTAAATGAAATGACCTAACAGCCAAGAATAATGTATACAGCTAAGCTCTCCTTTAGATATGAGAGAGAAGTAAAGCCCTTTCCAGACATACAAAAATTGAGGGAATTCTCCACTACAAGGCTTGCATTACAGGGAATACTGAAAGGGGCCAACACAACTAAAACAAAATGACAAAAAATATTTAATTAGAAGTAAGGCATCTAGCAGGCAGTTGGAAGCAAAAGAGTGCAACCCTTACAAAGAACAGGGCATTATAAGCTTAAACAATAAATATAGATTTGCTACAGCAAGATAGTAATGAAAGTTCAGCACACATAGGGGCAAATTGAGACAATGACTAAAAAGGGGAGGATTCAAAGATCCATTTTCACAGTGGGGAATGTATATAAAGCACGAGCAGAAGAAAATGGATGAAAAAATATATATAACTGTTCTTCACATATTCGTAATGGTAACCTCACACCAAAGATTCAGAACTTAAGTACAAAATATAAAACAAGAGGAACCAGAGGAAAAACTCACAAAAGCCAACCAAAATAAAGAAAACAGAAACACAAGCACAAGGAACCAATGGAAACACCGAGCTACCAGAAAAGCAAAAGACAAAATGGCTATAAGAAGACCTCATATTTTCAATAATCACTCAAAATGTAAATCGACTGAACTCTCCAATAAGAAGGCACAGAGTTGCAGCATGGATTCAAATCAAAACTGAACCATATGCTGTCTCCAAGAAACACATCTCAGCTCCAAAGACAAATATAGACTAAGAGTAAAAGGGTAAAAAATGATATTTCAAGCAATGGCATTCAGAGAAAAGTGGGAGTACTGGTGCTAATATCAGATAAAATAGACTTCAAAATAAAAAAAAAGTAAAGAAAGACACTGAGGGACAATTCATAATGATACAGGGAATCATGCACCAAGAGGACATAACACTTATTAATATCTATGCTCCCAATCAGGAAGCCCTGACATATGTAAAACAATTAGTAACAGAACTGAAGGGAGAAACAGATCAAAATACTATTGTAGAAGGGGACCTAAATATCCTACTGTCGGATACGGACAGATTATCCAAACTGAAGATCAATCAGGAAATCACATCCTTAAATGATACATTAGACCAACTGGACTAATTGTCATTTACAGAGCCTTCCATCCCAAAGCAGTTGCTTATACATTCTCAATAATCGACAACATACTGGGACACAGAGAAGATTTAATACCTATTCTCCTCAAACTCTGCCAAAAACTCAAAGAGAAGGCACTACTTCTCAACACATTTTATGAGGCCAATATTACTCTGATACTAAAACCTGGTAAAGATAACACAAAAAAGAAAACTACAGACCAATATCTCTCATGAATACAGATGAAAAAATCCTAAATTAGATACTAGAGAACCGAATACAGCAACATATTAAGAAGATTATTCACCACAATTAAGTGGGCTTCATCCCAGGGACACAGGCATGGTTT
>PVKZ01007084.1:0-26640 GCA_004027375.1 Macroglossus sobrinus | reverse complement strand
AATCGCGTGCTTTTGTGCCCTTCGGGGACAGCAGTGCCCGCCCTGGGGAGCAGAGCCACCCTCCTCCCAGCTCTTTCTCCCAGTTCCCTAACTGCTGTCTGTGTGCTCAGCGACCCGTGTCACCCCCAAGGAACAACGTTTCCGGCTTCTCGCCAAATTTCTGGGGTGTCCTCACCCTCAAGAGTAAACATACCTATCGAGTACCCACTGCATCCACCAGATCCTGGGGATCGAGTGGCGAATACGGCAGGGAAAAATGCCTTGCTCCCACGAGGCAGGGGGGACTCTGCCCCCTGGCCTTCGCGGGTGTGGATCCCTGCGCGAATGAGAAACTTGACGCGAGATCAGATTGAGAGGAGGAAAAACCAGCTTACCGCGTGTGCACAGGATGTCGCGTGTGGTGCCCAGTGGGGGCGGGCACCCACTTTCTCAGAAGACCGAGGGCGCCTGAGGTCTCCTCGTGCAAGCGGCAGTGGTGGTGGTGGGCGGAGGGTCGGAGGGGGCTTTCCTTGGGCTGGTCACTGCGTTCCATTTGGTGCCTCTGGGGTGGTCAGTCACTCCCCCTTCTTTGTCCGGGGTCGGACCCTTTGCACTCGGCACAGACTCTGCTCCTCTGGAGTTTCTGGGGAGGCCAAGGGAGGATGAAAGGCTGTGGATGGCAAGCTGCAGGCTCTGCCTTTCAGACTTTGCGTTCACTCTCTCCGCCCCGCTCATTCGGAGTTCAGAACCCCCACCTGCACGGATCACCCCCCCAGGCTCAGGGGATTCCCCACCCCCCTCAGCTCAATCCTTTCAAGCCTTTCCTTTTTTTTTTTTAATCTCCACACTTAAGTGTGAGCAGATAAGAGCATCCTTCAGTTGTTAACACTATTGATTGCAAAGTGCCCGCACTAAACATGGTCATTGTCACCCCCTGCAAGGGATTAAGCCTGCAGGTCTTGGGCTGTTAGCAATGCAAAGAGCCAGGTGCCTGTGGCTTCCTGTTTCTTCCTGGGAGTAAAGAGAAAGCTTCCGAGAGAGAAACCACTGCCCTGTGGCCGTGATGGTGGCCGTGTCTGTGCTCACAGACACGTCTCCTGTGGCCTCCAGAGCTGGCCAGACTGTGGGACCCACCACGAAGGACGCGGTGAGGCTGACGCGCCGTGTTCAAACATGCAGCCTGTAAGAAGCGTCCGCGGGCGATCTCACGAAGACACAGGAAATAGCACGGACCACGAGGAGGCCAAAGAGCTTTCTGGCCCTCGGTTCTGACACCCCCATCTCGGTCCCCCCTCTCCGTCCCCAGAGCTCGCGTCAGTGTCTCCTTTCTGAGCCGTCCTGGGTTCGCATCTGTGCCCGCCCAGGTCACGTGGCCGAGTTCTCACACGTGTGTGTTTCTCCGGGTGGCATCACGTGACATGTCACCTTGCTTTCCCGCCTCGCGGTGGCGTGAGCCGTCCCTGGCGTCCGCGTGTCACTGCGTTCCCGGTTTCCAGAGCTTTGTCCCGTTTTTGTGGTGTCGGGAGGCAAACTGTTCCTCCCTCCCGTCTAGGTTCTCTGTCTGCTCTCATGATCGGACCAGCATAAGGGATTTAACGGGGGAGAAAGCAAGTTTAGCTTTGCATATCTGGGGGGCGCCGTGAGGACGTGGGGGCCCCCAGGCTGTCGGGGTGGTCGTATAGCACCCATCTTCTGTGAGAGCCCGTCCCCCTTCGTCCGTTTGCTTGTGGATTCGTCGAGATGATCGATTTGGCGCCTGCAGCTGCCAAAGCACTCCCGTGTCACCACCCATCATGCCCGCTTTACAGATGGGAACACCGAGGCTCGGGGACACGGAGCGAGCAGCTCGGGGTTGCACCCCGTGCCATCACAGGTAAGCCGAGAGCTTGAGCAGACCGAGAAATTTCAATTATTTATCTCTTTTCCTAGTCACCGGTGGTGTGTCCACCAAGCTTGGAGATGGAACCAGCTTTGTCACTAAAAAAAACAACCATCCACCCACCGCTCATCAAAGGGGGGACCCGGCCCCAGAGGACAGTTAAGGGGTCTGTGTCTGGCGGGGGGGTGGTCTCCTCGCATACTGGCTGCCGCTTGTGCTGAGATGCCTGCCCCCCCCCCACCGAGGGGAAGGCTGGCGAAACCGGTGTCCGTCCACATCCGTTTATCACTTCCAGAAATGACCTCTGCTCCTGTCGCTTCTTCAGATCTTTTGGAGAAGACTCGGACGGCCTTTGTCGATGGAGGCGCGGTGCGGGCACCCAGGGGTGCCCAGGGAGCGGCGTGCTGTCCCGTGGTACGGGGCAGGAGGCGGAGGTGACCTTGGACGTGTGCGGCTTGAGTAAGCGAGGACGTCCTCGAGCGGAGGCAAACGTCACCTTGAAATACGCGAATGCGTCCACTGTGGGACGTGTGCCAGGTGCCGTCGTCGACGAGTGGAAAGGTGTTTTCGAAGAGAGGGCGGGAGGGAGGGAGAGAGACCACATCCATACAGCTTTATTTTTACAACATAGTGTCAGAATCGTCCTGTTTCATGAATCAGCGCGTTACCCTCTGACTGTGCCTAACTTATGAACTGAGCTTCACGACAGGCGTGCCCGTGTGGGAAGGACAGTGTCTGTCGGCTTCGGTGCTGTCTTTGCCATCGGGCAGCCACTGGGGGCCTTGGAGAGTGTCCCCACGAATGAGAGGGGACTGCTGGGGTGAGTGGCTTCCTCTTCCAGCAGGACCCTCGCCCGTGCTGTCTCTGCTGGGTCCCCAGCGCCTGGGGCCGTGGCTGGCGCACAGTGGGTGCTCGGAGCACACGCGTCAGGCGGGTGCAGGTCAGTGCTCAGGTGGTGTCCCCGCGGCCGTGCCCTGGCGCCAGCCGCCACCGCCACCGTGTCGCGGGAAGCGGTCCCCCACTCGCCAGCTCAGCGGGGAGGGCTGGCCGGGTGCCCGTGACAGCGCCTTCCCGGTGGCTGCTTCCCTGCGAGCCCACGCGGCCTCTCCTGCGTCTCAGGCAGGGCTTTTCTGGGTCACGAGGGATGGAAATTCACTCGCGCCAACTTCGGCCAAGACGCGGGCTGGTTCGCGGGTGCGCGCGGGGCCCCGGGGGCCGTGCGCGCTGGCTGGGATCGGGGTCTGGCTCTGCCACGTCCCAGCCGGGGCTCGAAGCCCCTCCGTGCCTCGGTTGCCTCACCCACACGTAGGGGAGGGGCAAACAGACACATCGGCTGCCCCACGGGGTTCTGGCCGGTCACATGACATCACGTAGTAAAGTGCTCGATGCTGCGCAGATGGCAAGCGTCCCCGGGAGGCCGCCATTCCCCGTGTCACTGGGGCTCCTGGCGGTGGTCCAGGGTGGGCAGTCAGCCCGGCTCACGGTGATGGGACCGAGCTGGAAAGTCCCCAGGGACACAGGCAGCCAGGCCCTTGTGGCTTCCCTGAGTCCGGCCGTGGTCCCCTTTGTCCCTCGTATGTGTCCGCTCTGGTCCCATCTCTCTGTCTTGGCCCCGCCCCTTTGGGCCATATGCTCACAGTTGTCCCACTGGCACACACAGCCTCTCCTGGGTCTAATCCCAAATTTCTGGGACAATCCGATTATCCGTTCCAGGGTCAGGCGCCCAGCCCTGACCATTCAGCTATGGCGTGGGGCGCAGACATGGGAGACCCCCTAACCGGGGCCCAGCCCTCAGGGTTGCAGAAGGAGTCTGCCACCCCGAAAGATGTCCACTCGAGGCAGCTGCTGGCTGTGGACCTGCTTCGAAGCTGCTCCTCCCCCTGCCTTTGGAGGCTTGCAAACATGCACGCCCACTCGGCCTCACCCAAACTATTATTTTTAAATACTCCCCGGCACACGTACCTCTAACGCTATTCTTGCCTCCCACCTCGCTTGGTCATTTCCCGGTCTTGTATTTTTGGCTGTCGTGCCCGTGTGGAGACTTCACAGAATCTGAGTTTCTGGGTCGGACGGGAATACGGCGCTTCTGGGCTCACAAGAAGCACCCCTCTCCACCCACACGCTCATGCACTCACCGAGATAGTCCGAGGCTAAGTGTTCAGAGTTACGGCTTTCTGATGCCGCCAGCGATGCCCGTCTTTCCATGTCAGAACAGAACAGATATTAACACACACACACACACACACACACACACACACACACACACACACACACACACACACAAACCATCAGCCCTGACAGCCTAGTATCCTGCTGCATGCATTGACCAAAAGTTCTGGAATCCGGCCTCCCGTTTCCAGCTTCTCCACGTACTCTCTAACCGACGGGTTCTGAGAACCCGTGTAACGCTTCGCCCGGAGTCGGCCTGTCGCCGGACAGAGATGCTCAGCGCGTCACCTGTCCTCGCTTGGGGCCCAAACTCGAGTTCCTCCGGGAGTCCTGTCTCAGGTGAGGGCAGCGTCTTGCGTAGAAAGGAGAGATGTCTGCATCTCAGACCAGAGGGGTTTCCTTCACTTACACCGAGAAGCATATCATTTATTTTTTAAAACATACTTTTTTTTTTTTTTTCAAGGCCACCCCTCAGCTCAAGCCACTCGCTGCCAACATGGGGACGCGGGCCTGGGGTTCCAGAATCTTCATTTGGTTTTTCAGGAGAGACAGGAAATCAGAGTATTTGTGGGACATCTCCTCATTTCAGAATATTGATATTTTTTGTTTTGTTTCGTTTTGTTTTGAAACTGAAGAACAACGCGGAGGCCAAACCGTGTACGGCCACCGGTGTCGCCGATCAACTCCGCTTCGTCCAAAGTCACTCCTGTTTTGCTGGCAGCCCCTCACGTCGCCGGTGGGCTTGTCAGCGATGCGTCCGTACCCCTCGGTCCGCGCCGCATGCCCGGGCCCGTCGGCCCCATTTCTGGGCCTTGCGTTCGCTCGTGCGACGTCCCTTCCGCGTCACGCGTGGTGAAGGTCTGACTTCCGTCGTCACCGTCGTCACCGCTTCCTCAGCTGCGTGTCATCTTGAACTTGACCCGTGCGGGCCTTTCTCCAGGTGTCACGGTGAGAATCGGATGGAGACAGGGCTGAGGTGAAGGCCCGGGGCCTGCCTCACTCACCGCGGGTGGTGTCCGAGGTGCCCTGGATGCCTTTCCCTTCCGCCGACAGAGTTAAAATGTTTTTCTAAAAAATTAATGACTGTGTTTAAAAATGGGGTTTAACTGCAAGGTTTCACCTGGACGTAGGTACTTTCTCGAAGGTCGTGTGAACTTGGCCTCCTAGGTCTGGCATCCCGTAGGCTCAGGGCTGGAACTGACCGTAGCTGGCTCCTCCGGCCTCCCCACGTATGTCATTTTTTGTCACTCGCCTTCGGTTTTCCTGGAGCCGTGGGTGCTCACAGCTCTCGTGGAGCTTTCTCTGGCCAGGCTGGTGTAAATTCACTGATGCGTGCACACACGCACGCTCGTGTGCAGCCGTGCTTGGCGCCCCTGTCCGTCCCTGTGCCAGGCACAGTGCTGGGCGTGAGGGGACATCCAGGCCATCAAGGCAGATGCAGCCCCATCACTCACGGGCCGCAGCCTACGGGGCGGGCTGGACGCGAAACCGTCACCATCACATAAATCACGACACTTATGAGCGCCACCATGGCACACCGCACGCACCCTGGCACCATTTGGCCCTAGGAGGTCGTCCCTAAATTGCACTTAAGAAGACAGAGCCCCTTTTCCCGACTGTCCCCAAAGACGCTTCCGAGTGTGGGGAGGGAAGCTTGGCTGCAGTCCAGAGCCGTGGCCCGTGTGACACTTCCCTCGTCGTGGTCCACCCCGTGGGCAACTACGCAAATGCAAAGCGAGACAAAGCCCGCACCAGGAGGAAGTGAGGTCGGTCTGGCTCCTGCCCGCGGGCCCTGTGTCTGCCGAATCCACCTTCTTTCCCGTTTTGAAAAGCAGAAGGACGTCGCTGTCCCTCTTCGTGTGTGTCTGGTTCTCCGGGGTCCTCCCGGGTCCGAGCGCTGGGTTGGCGATCTGAGCCGGCTCTTGGGACCTGGCGTGGCATGCCTCTGGGCCAGGAGAACGGGGCGTCTGGGTGTTTCTAGCGTATTTGTTCTGCGCTCTGCCCAAGAGACGCCAGCGCTCGGAGCCAAGCGTTGCCCCTGGGGTGCCCGTTGTCTGAGGTTCTAAGTCACAGGGTTGGGGGGATAAAAGACGGGTTAACCCCGTGAGCATTCCCGCCTCGCCAGGGCTCCTCTGGCTGGGAGTCACATGAGGGCACCCTGGGGTCGGACGGACGTGCACTTGAAATCTCGGGTCTCACAGGCGGACGGTTTGGGGCGTGTTATTGGGGATCGCCGGGCTCCGGCTTCCTCGTCAGCAGACGGAGGATCGTGATGCCCGCCTGCCTTCCAGGGGTTCCCGTGCAGGTCACGTGAGAGGATGCGTGTGCAGCATCCCTCACAGGCATCAGTGCTGGTCATGGTAACAGGGACAGTGATAGCGGTGATGGCTGTCATCACCGCTCCCTGGAGCGCGACCCCACGGCCAGGGGGGAACTCCGGCCCGCCCTGTCTCCCGGTGGACCCCTGCCACCCCCCCCAATCCGAGAGGCTTGGAGGCGGCTGCGTTGGTGAGGGGGGCCGAGCTGCGGAGGGCACAGCCCCGCCCTGCTGAGGAGGCTCCCTAAAGCCCTCGGGTGGGCTGCTGGTGGTTTTGTAACTTGGCAGACGAGCCCTCCCCTCCCATCGCCCGGGAGGTGGCGGGCCCTCGCGGGCTGCGACAGGACCCACGTTCCTGGAGTGGACGTCCAAGGCCGTCCGTCCTCTTGCCGCCTTTCTGCTGTGTGTGCTGGACGCTGAGCGCTGGTGGCCGGCGAAACGCCTCTTGGCCGCTGTTTTCCAGTCACGTGGCGCCGGTGCGGGGGAAGGGGAAGCCCTCGGAACCCACCGCCTCTGACTCAGCCGCTGCTGCCTCCACCACAACCACCCGTGCGTCCCCCGCCCCCGCCCCGGCCTAGCCCGTCTGGGCCACCCCTGGCTTGGCACGGCTCGCCCGTGCTCCCTATTGCCCGGAAGGGGCGCCCGTGTGGGGGCCGGACCGCGGGCTTGGGCTCGCGGGGGGCTGGTTGGAAGGGCTTCGCGGGCAAGCACGTGCTCCGCCTGCGTGGGTCTCTGGCCTTCTGCGACAGCTTTGGTGACAGTGTAAGTGGTGACAGGTGGGCAGATGGGGGGGGGCCTGGTGGACCATGAGTGGAGCTGTCTTATTTTTCTATGAAATGCTATAATTGCCAGTCAGCCTGATTTGTCATTCATTCAGTCGTCTGTCTGTCTGTCTGTCCATCCATTCATTCATCCATCTATCCATCTTCCATCCATCCACTCATCAATCCATTATCTATCTCTTATTCATCATCCATCTATCCGTCTATCCATCCATCCATCATCCATTCATCCATCATTCATCCATCTACCTACTCGACAATCCATTATCCATCCATCCATTCATCATCCATCCATCCGTCCATCCATTAATCCATCTACCCACTCATCAATCCGTTATCCATCCATCATCCACCCATCCATTTATCCACCCATCCACCCAACATTCCATTATTCATCCATCCATCGCTCATCCATCCATTCATCAATCTATTATCCATCCATCCATCTACCCACCACCCACCCGTTAATCTATTATCCATCTGTCACCCTCCGTCCATTCATCATCCACCCATCCTCTGTCCCCGTTCAGCAGAGCAATATTTAAGAGTGTGGACCTTGGAGCACACCCGCCCAGGCTGGGGTCCCGACAAGGCCGCTCACCAGGTGTGTGGTCTTGGTTGAGTCAAGCGCGTGCTCTCAAGTATAATTTTTGAAAATAGCAGAAGTGGCAGGGGCTGCCCTGGGGGCATTTCTTAGGGCTCGCTGTCCCGTTTCCCGCGTCCAGCATGGCTCCAGGAAGGACAGGCGCTTGCCAGGGGCTGCCACTGTCGTCGTCATTGTTTATTATTATTATTTCTAGAATCTCCAGTTCGGCCGGTGAAGCCGAGGCGTGAGGTGTCAGTAGCGTGGGCCGTGGCTGCTCCGAGCGACCCGGGGAGGCCAGTGAAGGCGTTTGTGGGAGCGGGGGCCACATGTCTGCCCGGCACGCTGGCCCGGGGGGGCGGGGAGGAAGGTGTCACCAGAGGCAGCGTGGACGTCACACAGGCCCTCACCGGAGGGGGCTCCGTCCGCATCCGGCCGGGTGGGCAGGCGTCCCGCAGCCGCCTTCTCGTGCACTCAGAGTCCTCTTCCGTGTGACGTGCCAAAACCCCACGGGCCCCCCACCCGTGCCCCCCCAGACCTGTACCCCACACAGCGTCCAGGCGTGGGCACCCTGGGGCCAGCCCGATCCCACATCATCTTCCTGTGGCATTTGCTGAAACAAACGCCCGCTAATAAGTGGCGTGACTCCCCTGGTCTCAGTGAGGAGGCGCCCCTGTCCTGGGGGGGGCGGGGAGGGGGGCCCGGGGGGGCCTTCCGCGGGGGCCTCAACACGCGGCGTTTTAATTGGTGGCAGACAGAGGTGTTGGGACACTCTCGGCTCCCCTCCGTGTCAGTAAGGAGCTGTGAAATCGCACCCTCAGCCCTCCTCTGCCTTACGCCCTCGGCCTGAACGGCCGGTGGCAGCAGCTCTGTGGTTTCTGGACCCGGGGGTCCCCCAAATGGGGTGCATTAAACCCTTTTCAGGTCACGAGCTCTCACTCTTCCTTCAGTGCTTCTCGGACATTGTTTTGCAAACGCCCGAGCTGCTCCCTCCAGGGACAAGAGTGTGTTATGTCCAAGACGTCGTGATTTCTGTTTGTCGTTGGTGAGAACCAGTTCAGGGCACTACGGTTCCGCCGCTCACCGCTGGCCCTGGATGGGGCGTGCGCGCGGGGCCCTGTGTGAGTGAGCATGTAGGCGGTCGTGTTTCTCTCAGGGAACGGGTGTGTGTGAAGCGCCGCCTGGTTCCAGCGCTGAACGGACGGGACAGACGTCGGTGCTTACGGGAGCCGGCACCGTCTCCGGCGAGGGCGGAGGGGAGCTGGCACGGCCCGGCCGGGTGCATCTCAAATCAGCGTCAGAACGAGGCCCTTACGCCCGGGCCCCTGGCCTCAGGCCGACTCAGGCCCTCACGGTGCTGCACGGGGTGGCCAGTCCCCGCCCTGTCCAGCGGGGATGGAGAGCCACCTCCCAGGCCGCTCGGTCTAGAGGGCGAGCTTGGCATGGCCTCGTGCGGGACCCCGGGGGCAGGGGAAGCCGTGCCCGGACCTGGGGTGCGCTTTGTCTGCGGACACCGCCCCTCCAGCCCGGACCCCAGACCCTCCTCCTACGGAGAGTGAGTAACGGGGAGGGGAAGAGGGAACGTGCCGGGCGGAAGGGCCAGGAGACCAGGCCGGACTCGGGGTGGGTAGGCCGGCCGTGCGCCGAGGCCTTTGCCCACAACCCGGTGGCTGTCCTGGCTCACCCTTTCTTCTGCATCTCCCAGGGGTGCAGACGCGCCCCGCGTTCGGGCTGGCTGAGCAGCGGTGATGCTGGGGGCCTCCCTCACACCCACGCCCGGATTATCCCTTATCTGCGTTTCCGGCGGGGGCCTCCCGGCCCGGCGAGCTCCAGGCCCAGCTCCCTGAGCTGCCGTGACTTATGAACAAGGCAGAAATACGACACGTGCAGGAAAAGAGAAAAATCCATCCCATCCGTAGACTGCTAGTTACATTTTTATGTCACTCTAGTAGTTTTTATGTCTATAAATAGTTGTGTGTATTTTAATAAAAATAGTCTCGTATCATAATATTGTTTCATAGCTTTTTTTTTTTTTGGCACTAAGTGATACAAATATGTTGTCACATCAGCTTTTCTCGACAAGGGATTTTTTGTTGTTGTCGCTGCATGGATTTTCATCGAATAGAAATCCCCCAAAATGACCTGAGCGGCTGCTAAAATGTAACCTTCTTTAATCATTGTTAGAAAGAACATCTAGTTACATTTATCCCTCTGGATGGCCACCTCCGAGTATTTCCTGTGGAGACCATCATGCATTAGTTAGCTTTCGCCGTGTAACAAACTAGCTCATAACTCAGTACTGTAAAAAACAGCAATGATTAGTTGAGCCCCGCAGTTTGGGGCAGGCGTCCTGTGGCCTGGGCTGGAACTGTGGGTACAGGTTGGCTTGCTCGTGCGTTTGCGGTCGGCCGGTGGGCCACCTGGGGTGGCTGCGGTGGCTGCCGTGTGCCATCGTCCAGCCGCCAGCCTTGTTTATGTGACAGGCACGGAGCTGCAGCTAGGCCTCCAATGGCACATACCTTTATCAAGTTTGTGCTTTCGCCACGTTGGTGTCTTGCCAGAGGCCAGAGCATGGGACGCTGGTTTCCGGGGACGTCCCCTCTGGGCACGGCTGCAGGAGGCGTGACGAAAGGCAGACCCTTGCTGTGGCCAGCCCAGTGTTGTTCCCCAGACGGGGACTTCTAAGTCAGAGACTGAGCGTGGCTATTGTAAAAGCTTTTGTTGCCGGAAGTTGGAACCAATTTTATCCACGCACCTACCTAGAGTACACGCGTTTCCAAATTCTTAATCACAGGAAATCATCATTCCTTTGATGTTTCTCCCAGAAAAGAACACCATTTGAAAAACACCTGCTCCTTCTGAGACACCTAAACAGCGTCTGGGCTCTCTCTGGTTTTGCTGTCACTCTCGTCTCCGCATTCGCTAGGGAAACTGGTCTCGGGCTCACTTTTCTCTTCCCTGCTGTCTTTGGCACGTTGTTGCTATTTTCATCAAAACATCTGGGGCACCTCTCTCTCTCCTCCCGCTTCTTCCAAACGGAAGAAGAGTCCAGGTGGCCAAGGGTATATAGTGTTTTGAAAGGTCTGAGCGAGTTTGCCATACCCCGACATCGAAGGACCTTTGGGGACTCGTGCCTTTTCTGGGATTCGTGTTGTGACAATTTTTTTTTTCAGTTTTTTTTCTGTGATCATTATTGGTACGTTTTCAAATATTATTGTTTTCTCAAGAATAATCATCCAATTTCTAATTTCTTAGTATGGTACCGTATATGTTATTCTGTATTGATTTCTAAAATCTCCTTGCCATGAGCAGTTCCGTCTCTTTTCTCATTTTTATATAAGTTTCTATTTTTTTTTTTTTTAGTTTTTCTTGGTGAGCTTTGCCAGAGTGTTACTGTCTCATTTTTCCTCTCCGATAACCACGCTTTGAACGTATCCTTCCATTCCGTTTCCTGATGTATGAAATCCTGCTTCTTCCTCACTATTTCTTCTCAGTTTTACGGCCTCTTCCTCAAGGCGGGGAGCTAAATGCTCTTGTGTAATTTTAATTGCGTCAATGATTTGTCAGTTTGGAGAGCATGCTCATCATCTCTCATGAAGACAGTGAGTTTGTTCAGCATGTCGCTGTATATATATATATATATATATATATATATATATATATATATATATATATATATATATTTTAAAGCGAGCTGTGCTGTACGTATTTTGAATGTACTTTTACGTCGTAGGGGGTCAGAGTTTGGTGATTCTCCAGACTCCAGACTCCACCGTGGTGCTGGGCAGCTTGGTGGCCTCGGATCCTTCTCGGCTGCTCTTGGCAGACGACAGGCCAGTGTCATGTTCTCCTGAAACCCTGGTGATAACGATGCCCGCGTAACTCAGTTTCCGGGCCCTCGGTCAAGGGATGTCGTCGGGGTGCGGTGCTTGACCACACGCCAGGCCCGTGGCGTGCCCGTCACGGTTTTGTCATCGATGCCCTTGCCATGAAGGCAATACCCCTCCCTGTCCCGTGTGAAGCTTTTTTTCAGACTTTACATTTTATTTGTCTGATGTGAACCTTTCGACTCCTGGCAGCTGTCTCATTTCTTCATTTTCAATTTTGTGCTGTTTTGTTTTCGCAAGTCTCTGGCGAGAGCACCTGTATTTGAATTTTGATTGTTTTTTTTTTTTCTCTAAGTGATGAATCCTTTGCTTTTAATGCTATGATTCAGCCCATTTGCATTGAACCCGTTCCCATAAGACCAGGCATTTCGCGAGAGATGCCTTTTCCTCTCCCAGCCCCGGCTCCTGCCTGTGAGGGTTTTAGAGCCAGCCAGAATTTTACGAAAAAAAGTAAATATATACGTGGACTGTTACTGATATCTGCATCACTTCATAGGAATCAGGATACGACTCCTAAAATGTACTTATTTTGTTATTCACCTTTGATTTTGTGGACCCGTATTTCTCTTAATAGGTTGATTAATTGATCGTTAATTCAGATCGATAGATAATTATTGAACACATGCTATGTGCAGGCGCTCTGCTCGGTACTGGGGGAAGGTATGGGATGTAGAGCTAGTCTGTGTCTTCAGCAAACCTATACTTAGAGGGAGAGAGAGAGAGAGAGAGAGAGAGAGAGAGAGAGAGAGAGAGAGAGAGAGAGGTGACGTTTATGCTGGCGCCTGGACGAGCGGGCAGAACTGGCTATATAAGGGGAGGAGGAAGGGCTTCCGGGCAGAGGACAGAGGCCCAGCGTGTGCCAAGGCCCCAAGAGGGGAGACGGCCTTATTCTAATGTCGCTTCCGTTAAATTCTATTTTAAATATTCAACGATTAGCTTTTGAATAGAAGAAATATACAAGAGCACAGGTGATCTCTTGTAGGCTACGAGATGAAGGGTTGGAAAGAGCATCTGAAGGCCAGATAGAATGCTCTTCCCCCATCCATCCATCCATCCATCCACCCATCCATCCACCCATCCACCCACCCATCCACCCACCCATCCACCCATCCATCCACCCATCCACCCATCCACCCATCAACCCACCCATCCACCCATCCATCCATCCATTCATCCACCCATCCACCAACCCACCCACCATCCATCCACCCATCCATCCACCCATCCACCCACCCATCCATCCATTTATCCATCCATTTATCCATCCATCTACCCACCCACCTATCCAACCAATAAACCTTTCTTGAGCACCTCCTGTGTGCCGGTGTCGAGTGTGTAGATAATGCGGGCCCCCCCGGAGTGCACACCCCAGTTGCATACACAGGCTGGGGGGCGTGCGAGGATGAAACCTGGCGCTTCTCTTGCCGTGGGACGGACAGGGGGCGGGAGAGGCGCGTGTGACGAGCTCACAGAGCCCCGAGCAGGGCGGGGGTTGGCGGGAGAGCCGAGAGCAGCTCCTGACAGATGGCTCACCCCCGCCCCCCCGGAGGAAGTGGGCACGGGGTGCTGCGAAGCAGGGCGCATGAGCAGCGCTCCCCATGGCTTTGCAGGGGCACTGTGAATCTGAAGGCTGCCACTCGTCGACACGTGGAAGAATTTATTTATGTTTTGCTTTTCAGCCTTTGCGAGGGGATGAGCGGACCAATTTCACACGCCTGGAGAAAGGTTCTTGGGGGGAATTTAAATGCTACGCTATATTAGGCGGGGAGCCCGAATCTAACACAGATAGCACCTGCTGGGGGGTTGTCTTAGGCGCCTGCTGTTGGCTTATTCAGCTGTCACCTGGAAGCTCATGTCTCTGTTCCTGGAACTGACCGGGATGTGATACTCGTCCTGTCTGATTTGACCTTGACCTCCACGGACCTGTCTTCAGTGTGAAATGAGGATAGGATTGAGTCTCTTGATCTCAAGACCCTGCCTGCCTTTAAAGTTCAGTCTTTGTTCACTCACCTCCGTCCCTCCCTTCCTCCCTCCCTCCTTTCCTCCCTCCCTTCCTCCCTCTCTCACTTCCTCTCTCCCCTCCCTTTCTTCCCCCTCCCTCTCTCCCTCTCCCCCTCCCTCCCTCCCTTTTTCTCTCTCCCTTCCTCTCCCCTCCCTCTCCCCTCCCTCCTTGCTTCCATCCTCTGTGGGTCCTTCTAGTGATTGAGGGCCTGCTGCGCTCCAGGCGCTGTGCTCAGCACATCAGACACAGCCCCCGACCTCATGGCACTTAGCTCCTAATAGGGGAGGCAGATAAGCAAATCATGACATGCATAATAATGTCATTAGTTGGGATAAGTGCTGTAAATGAGACGAGTGGGGGAGGGGAGAATGTGTATCTAGGCGACCTGCCTTATTTTGGGGTCAGAGAAGCCTCGACCAAGTGACACCAGGCGAAGATGGGCAGAAAGGCCGTCCAGGCCGCGGGCACGGCCTGTGCCAAGGCCGGAGACAGGGCAGAGCACGGCAGCGTTAGGGAAGGTGAGGACTCATAATGAAATGATGCTGCCGGTAATAACACTGTTCCTGGGCCCCAGGGGAGAAATGTCCGAGAAGGCCTTGGCTCCCTCCGTGCCTGGACCCCAGCAGGTGTCCGAGTGCTGTCCGGTGAGAGGGGCCCCCTCGGGGGCTCAGGGCGTGTCCTCGTTCCTGTTGACGCGTTCCGTGTGTGTGTGTGCGCGTGTGTGTGTGTGCGTGTGCATGTGTGTGTTTGAAACAAGCCTCGTCGATTACTTTTGTTCAATTGCGATTATTTCTCCGTAAGAACTCTCGGGCGTCATATCAAGCACGGGGAGGAGAGGACATGGGGAAGGCACAGTTATCGCTCGCGAGAACCCTGTCATCTGCCTCAAGCGACTTGGCCCCAGGGGACATTCGGCCCTGTCTGGAGGCATTTTGTTTGTCCCAGCTGGGGTGGGGAGGCTCTGCCATTGAATCTCATGACTAGGGGCCAGGGACGCCGCTAAAGCTCTCACAAGACTCGGGACAGCTTCACGACATCGGTCCCGTCGGAATGTCAGATGCCAAGGCCGAGAACTCGCTCGCTCTTTGAAGTACCAGTTTTGTGAAGCTGTGTGTGTGTGTGTGTGTGTGTGTGTGTGTGATCACTGTTCACAGAGAAGTGTGTGCGTGCACGTGTGGGTGCGTGCACGAGTGGGTGCGTGCACGCATGCAGTGATCGTAATCGATCCGGCCTTCTTTATCTTTTCCTAGGTGTTTTTATTAATTACTTATCTGTTCTTGAAAACAGTTTGTATTAAATATGTAATGCAAAGTTTGAAATCCTACAAGTATATAACAAGTACGTAAAGTACACAGTAGCAACAATGTATACAGCGGTGACAAGATACAGTAGCAAAGATATACAGTAGCGATAGTTTACAGCGCTGGTGATACACAGTAGCCACAATATACAGCAGTGACAAGATGCAGCAGTGACAACATATGCTGACAGCGGTGCACAGTAGTGACGACGTACGGCGGCGACAGTGGTCCCCCTCCGCCCTGCGGTGCCCGGTTTTGTGCCCACACACAGAGAGGCGCCTGACGCCCACCTCTGGCCTGTCACGGAGACCTCAGAGCGGGCCTGCAGCGGCCTCACTCGTCTGGACAGCTTACGGTCCCTTCCGTGGACGCCCCGTCCTCCTGGTGACACCCAGTCCTGTGCACCAGCGCACAGCTCTGTGGCGACCGGCCCTGCCTCACTGGGGACCCCCGTGGGCGAGCTCCTCTGCCCCCACAGTCCTGCCCGCGACCTGCGGGGTGACGGGGCCGAGCTTCGCAACCTGGAGGGGAGGAAGCGGGGGGCTACGGGGTCTGACCCGGGCACTGTTTCTAGTCCTTCAGTCTCCCCCACGACCCCCTTTTCTAGGGGGGTTCCTCTCCCCCCATTTGGAGCTGATTTCTTTACCTGGTTGCCTGTTTCCCTAAGCAGGATGCACTTTGCATTCTGGGAACATAAATGGGGCTGTCATTTGGAGGCTCTCACAGAGGAGGGTGTGGGCTCTAATTTCTCCAAACCACCTATGGTAAGCGCGGTGCAGAGGGGAGCCTCTGCCACCAGCCCCTGGCGACAGCACCGACCCTCCCCGGCGGGGTCCTCCCCAGGGCAAAGAGAGGGCCCAGGCTCTCTCCCTTTTAAAAAAAAAAGAACTCCCCTGAACTCCACCAGGCGCCTGCTGCTTGATGGCGAGCTTGTCAGCGTCCAGAGCCTCCCGGCTGCCATCTCGCCCCGCGGGCCGGACACGTGGGGCCTTTTTATCTGCAGGAAGCAGCTCGGAGCAGAAGGGGAGTCGGTGGGTAGATGGAGGAATGAGAGGAGGAGGCAGCCGTGGGGGGAGATGTCTTCTCTTAGAGACGGACATGGCTGGTCTCTCCTGCCCCTCTCGTTGGGATGCCACGTCTGAATGACACGGGGGCGGGGGGGGTGGGTGGCTTCTGCCACACCTCCCCAGGAACCCACCTGACTGGGTCCTCCGGGGTTTACGAGGGTCCCCCCGACCTCTCTGTGGTGGAGATTGGCTGGCTATGAGCAGCAGCACCTTCTCTGTGGTCCCGAAGATTCGAGGTGTCACCACCACAATGAAACCCTGCAGAGGCGGCCGCCAGCGTCGGAGGCCACCAGCGCGCTCCGGCCTGGTGAGCACGTTTCCTAGGCTCCCGCGGCCGGTGCAGAAAGATACCGTGGCCGCGTGTGTGGACGGTTCCCAGTACACAGCAGGCGCTCAGTAAATATCCATCAGGAAGAAGGCAGAACGTGGTGGTGGACG
The DNA here is from genome assembly GCA_004027375.1 of Macroglossus sobrinus. Taxonomy (NCBI): domain Eukaryota; kingdom Metazoa; phylum Chordata; class Mammalia; order Chiroptera; family Pteropodidae; genus Macroglossus; species Macroglossus sobrinus. The sequence goes on along the minus strand of PVKZ01007084.1, from coordinate 10,236 downwards.
GAAGTCTGGGGAGACACCGGACCGTGACTCACAGCCAGGGGCTCCCCGGCTCTCGGGCCGGGCGCTGGGTGCGGGGCGGGCCCCTCTGTGCCGGCAAGGGGTGGGGGAGCTGAGGCAGCACGGTTGGGTGGAGGCCAGCTCGGTTCATCTGGGTGTTGGGGTCTCCACATCACGTCTCCCCCAAAGCTGGGTGGGAATAGTCAGAAGCGCCTTCATGCTGAGAGTTAGGCGAAGAGGTGATGCTTCAGGAAAGCGGCCTGCACCTGCCTCGGCTCGCACCTGCCCTGCCATGCACCTGCCTTGCCATGCACCTGCCTGGGGACCCGGAGGCGGAGCTGCTTCTGCCTCCACCCCCGTGCAGACAGCTGCCAGGGGACCCGGCTGCGGGGTCGGGGGCCGCCGCGGGAGGGGTCTCGGGCTTGGGGACACACTGGGACTCACTGATCGCCCAGGGTCTCCGCAGCATTCGGCTCCCTGCCTGGGATGCTTCTTCAATGCCGTGCTCTCGTTCCTGATCCCAGCTCGCACGTCCTGTCCTCAGGGCTGGCATCCTGTCTGATCCTCCTGGCCGCTGGCTGGCCCGGGAGCTTCACGAGGTGGAGGACCTGTGTGTCCCGTTTGCGGCCGCATCTCTGGGCGTAGAACAGAGCCAGGCGCGTGGGGGACCCCTGTGAACTCTTGGTTGAGTAAACGAGGGTGTGGTCTAGTTCTGGTCCCTCCCCGTGTCTCCAGGGTCGTGGCCCGTTTCCCTGTGGATCAGCGTCTCCCGGGAACCCTAGGCTCCAGGAGGGCGGGGCCTGCCGGTCCACCACCCAGCGCCTGTGACCGGCCCGGCCGGCGGGGCAGGGCGGGGCGCAGGCTCTGGGGCCAGATGGTCTGGGTTTTTGAACCCCGGGTCTTCTGCTGCTTGCCAGCTGTGGGGGCTTCGTTAGTGGCCGAGCCTCTCTGTGCCTCACGTGTGCCACAGGGATGGTGACAGACAGCACCGCTCGTGGGATGCAGAGATAACGAAGAGAGTCAACATCGGTTAAGATGCGTACAAGAGTGCCCGGAGTATATATATTTCATAAATATCCGTTCGGCAGTGCTCAAAAAAGGTTGGCACCTCTATCCCCCTCAGACTGGCAAGTGCTCCCCTGAGACAGAGAGAAGGGGGGACAGATGGGGCGCATCTGGGGGCCCCGGGGACCCCGAACACCAGGCGGTTTAAGAAACGCGATGATTTTCTCCCTCTGTTCGCTGGGAAGAGGCCCGTTCGGAGCGCACCCCGTGTCCTCGTCCCCGCGGCCTTTACCCATGTCCCGCTGTGTCCGGCTCATTTTCGGGGGAGGCAGAGTGGGTGGCGTGCCGCTGGGCGGGGGCGGGGGCGGGGGGACCCAGCGCTTCCATTTAGAGAAGCGGCCGGCCCTGGAATGCCCTGGAATGCCCGGCCGGGCCTGGCAGGCTGGCTGGCTCGAGGGCGGAGCTGGCCAGGAGCCCGGCCTGGGCGCGTGGCGTTCCTCCTCTCCTGCGTACTCATCTGTCAGTTTTTAAAACAACAATAAAAGCAATATGGGCACCGGATGGTAATTCCAAACAGTGCATGACTTTGCAACGTGCAGGAGCGAGAGAAAAAAAAAAAAAAAGTCGCTCTCTCATCTGGGTCCTCCCCCTCTCCCGCCCCAGAGTTGGGGTCCCCGGTGAGGTCCGACGTTTCGGTGAAGGAGGAATCTGCCTGGTATAATAAGCATGTCGCGAATACCGCACAGGACAAACCTACACTACAAAATCGTCCGCTGTCCGATTTCACTGGGTTTTTATTTGCCAGATTGGACAACCCCGGGCCTCCCCCGCCATCGCTGTTCTGCGTTTCTTTCTAGTAATTTCCTGAGCTTGTGCAGCCCACGCTGCGTAAATATCCGTCCACCGGGGGATCCCATCCGCACGGCCCCGCCCGTTTTTCTCGACACAACTGGAAACATCGCAGCATTGTTTATGTACATCACTTTGTAAAAATAGCGTCTCGTGGGGCTCACGCCTAGAGCTGCCCTGTGGATTGGTTTGCAACGTGCTTCGGTGACATTGGCAGGCACGGCCACCGCAGTGTCCTGCGTGCGGCACAGCGATGGGGTATCTCTGCGTCACGTGACCGGCCCCGCCCACAAGCCTGGGCCCCGCCCACAAGCCTGGGCCCCGCCCACGGCCCCGCCTGGCAGTGCCACGTGGCGCGGGTCCTGCGTCGCCGGCTGTACCCGCGCTGTGCTCCGCGCGCTGTCCGGGTGCGCCTCTTAATCCCGTCCCCCTCTGCGCCCCGCCGCCTTTGCTTTTAAGGGGTTCCCGGCCTTCCCTTTTATGGACGCGCGGTCACGTGTTACTCTGGTCCCCTGACGACGGATGCTGGCATCGTGGGCCGTCTGCTGCTGTCACCAACGGGGGCGTTGGGTGGGAGGTTTGCTACCTGGGTGAGTTTGTGCGAGGAGACATTTGGGGGCGCCCTGCTTTAAAATGCGGGTGGGTGCTGCTGGTGTGCCGTCTGGACACCTTGTTCCCGTATCCTTGGCGGCACAAAGCATCATCAGACTTCTTCCGTTTTGCCGGCTGATGGACCACGGTGTGGAAAAGGGGGTCTCTCGCTGGGGTGTCTGCTCCCCGCATTGCCTTTTCTGTCCGAGAACTCCTCGCATTTCTCTCTCTCTGTGAGCTGCCTCGTGCCTGTTTTTTTTTTTTTTTTTTTACTTGCTAATTTATTTTAACAGGTTTTTATTTACGAAAGAACACATCTCCCAGCCTGGCGTGTTTTGTATAGACTAGAATGTATGTACGTGTGCTTTTTCAACTTTGGAAAACCGTGCCTGGCCTTTGGGGGGAGGGGAGGGGCCAGCCACCCCTGCAGCGGACCCCAGGGCGGTGCCCATTGGCCTGAGCTCAGAGGCAGACATGTTCCTTGGGCACCATTTAGAAGGACAGGGTGGGGCCAGCTGAGCAGGTGTCTGGGGCCCTGGCCACCCGCCTTTCCTCGTAGCTGTTTACCTTGAGGAGGCCGATGAGAGCTGTGAAGCCCTCTTGGGTGGCCCGTTCCTGGCCGTGACATGTTTCCGGCCTGTTTACGTTATGGTATGTGGTTGGTGGCCTTGTCCCCCTCTCCCCTGACCCCCTCCCAATGGCCTGATCCCTGGGGGGCTCCTTAGTCTAATACAGTTTTAATGAATTCACGATTTTGTTTATGTGGCTGCAATGAGAGAGAGAGCCGGCTGCTTGTTTTACCCCGAGGTCCCCGGCTCTGCCTTTTAGAATCCTGCCTCCCTCCCTCGCTCTGGCCACGGGCTGATTCCTGGCTGTCCGTCGCTGTCCCTCCAAATAAGGTCCTGACTGCGAGGCCGGCGGCTGCCTTGCCCGAGAAGGAGCTGGGTGGGTGTGTGCAGCAGGAGCAGAAGACAGTCCTCCCTTTTAAAATTATATATATATATATATATATATATATATATATATATATATATATATATATATATATATATAAAAGTTTAAGTCCACTCTGCCGGTTACAAAATCGTCACGGAGTCGTGAAGTACAGCGCAGGGAATAAAGCCAATGATATTGTAATAACCGTGTGTGGGGTGTCACGTGGGTACCAGGTTCATGGGGGGTTCACTTCATAAGTTCTAGAAATGCCTAACCACGCTCCGGCACACCTGACACTCGTATAGTATTGAACGTCAACAGTAATTGAAAAATCTGGATCTAAAAAGTGAGAAACATAGGTTAAAAAATTTCCCAAAGCTTGCCTGTTGTAGGCCCATTAGAACACGAAGGTCAACCAGAAGACAATAAAAAACCACCTGCAACCCTGCTACTCAGGAAAAAAGCCGGCCATTAACATTTAGATTTATATAAGTGTGGATGTTGACATCGATAGGGATTTTAAGCCGAAGTGAGAAGCCAAAACGAAAGCGCGTTGTTCTGAAGCCTGCTCATCCTCAGTGTATGGCGAACATCCTCGCACATCAAGAAGTGCAGATGGAGCATCAGGAGCCGCTCAGGCAAAGGCATCGCTGCCTGCAGGGCCGGGCGATGCACGGGATCGGCCTGGACGGGTGCGAGTGACAAAGGGCAGAGCGGGCGAGCCGCACCCCAGGGGGCGGTCACTGGCGAAAGGCCACTTGCGACTTATCTGCACTTCTCCAGATGGAACGCATTGAAAACAGAGGCGCTGACCTTCCCTTGTGCTTGGCTGAGGAGCTGTGTGGGAGGCCCAGACGGAGGGCCGGATGTTTCTTGCTCTTTCTGGCAAGAGGTCGAGCGAGGGGTGTCAGAGGCTAAGGGAGCTCAGGACACCCGTTCAGAGCGAGGGAGGATTCTGTGTCTGCCTCGGAAATGGCCTCCGGCCTCCAGCTGGAAGGCTTGCTGTGGGTCACGAGAGCATTTCACGGCTGACTTCCTTGTGTTCGTTCGCTGGTGGCCTTAAGTCACTGGCGCAGAATCTTTTGCATAGGTCAAGGACACACTTGTAAATGAGCACGATGAGGGGGAAACGTGGGATCTCGATGATGGGGTGTGTCAGCAAGGACTTCGAAGGACCTCCCAGGGCTGGGGGGGGTGGATCCGTGTGGGCACACGAGCGTGTGACCCTGAACCAGAGGGGTGATTGGGAATGGGGACACTCCCGCACTTGGGGAGAGGAGAGGGAGCCCACAGGCCGTAAAGGATAATGGGACAGCGCCGATGGAGAAGCTGAGACGGTTTCCGTGGAAACCCAGGAAGGAACGATTGGTGTGATGGATTGGGCTAGGTCCACTGGAAAGACACCCACTTTAAACTCCCCCTAAGTGTCAATCAACGCCACGTGAGCGTGTTTCCGTTACGATGTCACCTGTTTTGTGAAGGATGGAAAGAAATAGATATCCAGCTAAACATAGCATCAAGCAATTAAACATCACATTCTTGACTAGCCATTGGATCAAACAGGACTCAGCACTACAGCGATGGAGGGGCTTTACGTGAAGAGAAACAGAGTGAGCGCTGTATAAACGAACCCTTCATGGCTCAGAGGCGGTTCGGGTACCAACCTCTTCGGGAGTCCCATTCAGTCCCGTTTGTTTTTAAACTTCCTAACGTGAGTACGTTGAAGGCGAAACGTTCATCTTCTTGGTTAAATCCGCACGTGTTTTTTTTTTACAATGACACGTAACTATGTTATCCGGTGTAACAGACATCGTCGAGGATACAAAGTTACTTCTGAAGGAGAGTAACTGTAGCTCTCTTACTCTGGGGATGTTTTGCTAAGATACATACACATCCAGATTGAATAACATTGTTTATTCGTTGTTTACTCAAGGAGATACTATGAGAAGGTGCTTTCAATACTGAAATGTCTCTCAGAACGGAGGCGTGGAGCAATCGCCATACTGTTTTCCAAAGCGGCGGCCCCATTTTGCATTCCCACCAGCAGTCTGCGAAGGTTCCAGTTTCTCCACTTCCTCACCAAATCCTTGTTGTTGTCTCTCTTTTTGGTGGTAGCCGTCTTAATAGGTGAGAGGTGGGATTTGCATTTCCGTGCCTTCGATGTGCATTTCCGTGCCTTTGATTTGCATTTCCGTGGCTCTCATTTGCATTTCCGTGGCTCTGATTGGCATTTCCATGGCTCTGATTTGCATTTCTGTGGCTCTCATTTGCATTTCCGTGGCTTTGATTTGCATTTCCGTGGCTCTTATTTGCATCTCCGTGGCTCTGATTTGCATTTCTGTTCTGCCCAGAGCATCTTTTCTCGCGCTCATTGACCATCTTTGGAGCACACTGCCTGATCCAGTTGATGGCCACGGTTTCTGCATGATCGCATCTGTATCGATTCAGGCCGGCCCCCTGGAATAAACTCTGGCCTTTGAACGGATTTTGCGGTTTTCTGCAAATCGATTCTGCCCCCAAATAACCTCTCGCTTTCTGGAAGCTGTCAGCATGAGCGCAGTTCTGAAGATAACTTTCTTTTCAAAAAAAGGAAATTCGCGAAAGTATCATGCATCTTCCTTTTTTTTTTTGACACTAATGGAACAATTTAATGTAATTTCGGAGGGAAGCAGAGCCGCAGGAAGGGCTCACGTGATGGTACCCAGACTGCTGTCAGGCGGCTGGTGGCGTGTGGGAGCGGAGCGTGCGCTCCAGGCGGGCCCCGGGAGCAGAGGAGGGGTGAGAGCCTGCCGCCCGCCCCTCAGGCCCGGGGGCAGGGGGATGGGGGGAGGGGACATGGGACGGGAGAGGGCGCAGGCCGTCAGTCCGTCAGGAGTGGAATCGCTGAGTCACGTGGCGCCGGAAGCCGGCGTAAGGGCTCTGCCCGCTTCCCCCGGTGTGCTCCGGGGGCAGAGAGGTTAATAAGCCGCCCTCGGATTCTGGGCCTCTGCAAGCCTCAGTGTTCCCGCCTGTCCAGTGCAGTCATAACTAGGACACAGCCCCTCGGGGTTGGTGGGGCCTAAGTGAGGAAAGGCGGGGAGAAGGCGGGCGCGGGGGCGTGGTCCGGTGATGACCGAGGTGCTGGAGACTTCGGCTTCGTTCTCGGGGAGTCGCTGGCCTCGTTAGGAGACAGCCTGGCCCCCGCAAAGCTGTGAAGAGGAGCGGGAGGAAGGCAAGGCAAAGATGCGACACGCCCTCCTATTCCGGGGAGGAGCCGTGAGGGCGTGGGCCATCCGTTCTGAACCCCAAGTCTTGGGGCCGGGCTCAAGGCGGGCAGCGCAAGGAGGCGGCATTTGAGTGCAATCTCGCAGGCTCAGCTGGCTGCAGGGGGTGGGCAGGGCCGGCAGGGGACCCCTGCCTCGGGCAGTCCTGCGGGGTCGCGAAAACACTGACATTCCGTGTTCAGAAGAGACGTGCGCTGATTGAAATGCCGTGTTTGTATTCATCCGCGGACACGCACGTGACTCTAAGAGCATCGTAAACCCGAACCCCCCAGGATCCAGGCAGGGGACCTCCAATCCTGAGCCCTCGGGGTGGGGAGAACGGAACACAGCTTCTAGAAGGATCTTGAGAGGAGAATGGAACAGAACGTGCCCAAATTAGGAAAGCTTCGAGATTGTCCCTTTTGGGGACATCCCACGGGGTGCTCTGCACCCCTCGCCCTGGGGCTGTCTCAGTGGCTCCCCTTCCCGTCCTGCAGGACGTGTCCCCCGGGGCCGTGACCGGCCACTGGGCGTCTATGGCCGTGGGCGGTCGCTCCCATCCTGGTCACTTCTCCCTATACGGTCCACCACGACACGTGGGCCGGAGGCCGGCCCCGCCCTTGGGAAGAGCGCAGTCCGCGCAGGTTTGGGTGGCGCCAAGGACACCTCGTCGGTCCCTCATCAGCCCTGAAGTGCGAAGCCCCAGCATCCCCGCCGGAGATGTTGTCCTGTCGCTGTCCCCAACGCGAGGCCGGCTCGGGAACGCACAGAAGGGACCTCAGGGTGCCACGCGGCTCCCAAGCTCCCCAAGGCCGCCTCGCGGGGTTATTTCAATCAGCGGTTTTCTCAAAGCCGGGAGGTGTGCCTCCGGCGATCATGTATCCATCCGGCAGAGGGTCTGCGGAATATCCGCTGCCCAGGCGCAGCCGTGGGGCGTGTTCACAGCCAGCGCGCCTGCGCGGTCCCCATGGTTACGGAGGCGCGGTCTCAGACGGAAGCGTTGCTCACGCGGGTAGCGGGGGGCGCCGTGGTCGCTGTAACCGCAGAGGGGGGGCCTTTGGGTCACGGGCTCGCCAGCCTGGAAGGTGACAGGGTCACCCAGGTCGCGCAGGGCGTGGCCACAGCGGGGTTGGGGGGCTCCAGGCAGAGGGAGTAGCGCCCGCAGAGGCACAGGGGCCCGAGGGCCCAGGCGGGCCCCTGCCGCTTTGTGCGGTCACAGGGTGCGGGGTGCGTTCGGGGCGAGGGGACGCAGCAACGCGGTCGTGATGGGCTCGTGTGTCCAGTGCAGGGGTGTGGGTTTCATTCTGAGGGTCCAGGTGGCTTTCTTTTTTTTTTTTTTAATCATTACGTGATTAGATTTCCCTTTAGAAATCACCCTGGCTGCGCGGAATAACGAATTTCTGGGGCGGGGGCCAGGCTGGAGGGAGGGACTAGGGGGGGGGGGTGGCGGGGGTCGGGGCAGGACTCGAGGACGGACAGGCGCCGGGAACCGGGGACCCCCCCGGAAATCTGCAGCGCGGTGGGCCAGCGGAGCTCCTGTCTGCCACCTGCTGTGGATGGAGCGGGATTCGCAGCGACTCCTGCGCCCGTCAGGCCTGGCGCGCCCCCTCGCACGGGAGGCAGCTGTCGCCCGGCCAGCCGGCGTCTTCTGGATGTGGGGAGCTTCAATCCGGGGAGCGGGGGCCGCATCGCAGCTTGAGGAGAGGTGGCAGGAAGCGTGTTTTGGGGGGGCGGGGCTGTCGAGGCGTCCGGCCTTGCCAGCGCCCGAGGCGGCTGCACGTGGCGTGGCCGGGTGGGGGTTCGGGAGGGCGCTTCTCACCCACTCGCACGTGGCGGGCGACTCCTCCCAAGGGCCTCTCTGCGGCTCGTCTGCGGATTCGAGGAAAGCAGTTAAATTTGGCTTTCGGGGTCTGTCTTTCTAGCTTTCTTCCTCCCAAGGTTGTTGTTGTCGTCACATCTCCAGATGGGAGTGTTTGGTGCTCGTCACGGGCCGCGTGGGGTGTGCATGGGGCCCGCGGAGCTCTGGCACAGCTCTGAGCTCGCGGGGGACACCGATGTTTCCGTCGTTGTCACCGGTCAGCGCCGGGTCCACTTACGTCATCGTGCAGCAGCCACCGTGGCCGTGTCCCCACCGGAGACGCCCCTCGGCGATGTCGTGGTCCTCCCTCGTGGCCGCGAGCAGGTGGCGAGTCCCTGCCGGAGGCGTCAGAGGCTGGCCGAGGGGGACCACTTGCTCAGGATCATTCGGGAAGTGGGGGATGGGGACAGAGCTGGTCGCCGTGGCAACCGTTTCGCAGCATCCCTGCCCGAGGATGGACTTGAGGCTTCCGGGTGTGGCAGTGGCCGGACTCGCCCGGTCCGAGAAGTGGGGGACACCACTGATTCCCAAAGGAGTCCCTGCCACAGCTGGGGGCCAGTGAAGACGCCCTCAGAACCCTTACTGTCACCGCCATCACTGGCCGGGCCTCCCAGCCTCCCAGCAGCCCCGAGGGGGAGTTCGCCTCGACCCCGGGCTCCGGAGCGTATGGCGGGAGCCTGACCGTGCTTGGGTTTCCGTGTCCCCACATTCGGGCCTATCCTCCCCCCCGCCCCCCGTGGACCACGAGGCCCCAGACGAGACAGATGGCAGCCGGCGACAGGAGTCTAAAATAGCCTGGGCTCGCCGCTCAGGGAGACGCGTGCGTGGAGAGCGAGCCGGAAGGCAGGGACCCCCATGTGGGAAAGCGTGTTGGCAGAGGGGGGCCCTGAGCGGTGCCCAGCGCGGGGACGGGTGTGTAGCCAGGTGGGTGTGAGCGAGCGAACTGGGGCTGGCAGGAGGCAGCCCGAGGCAGAGCGGGAAGCGGGGAGCCGGGAGCCGGGCGGGGGACGCCCCAGGAGTCGGCGTGGCTCCTCCCCTCCTCTCCGGCGGGTCCTCGTGGGGCGACTGCCGTTCTTTCCTCCCCATCCTTTGGCCTGCTGGGTCTTGGAGGCTGATGGCCAGGGAGAGAGCTCGTGCATACTTTAGGGTGACTTCGAGGCCTGTGCGTCCCCGACGTTGTGGCAAACGGGCCTTAAGAAGTGGTCCACAGCGTCCACGTTTGAGCCGTGTGTGCGTGGCCTTCTGGCCTGGGGCTGCTGGGCCAGGCGGGGGGCTCCTCATGCTTCCTCCGGGGCACCGGCTGGTCTCCCCCAAGGGCAGGCTGGAGAGGAGGACTCTTTATGTCATCCCAGCCCCTTCCACAGAGGTCGTCAAATGTGAAAACTCTGGGTGAGCATCTCGTGGCTACAAACAAACGCCTAGAACTGCAGCGACACTGACGTAGACTGCTGACGTGTGTGTGTGTGTGTGTGTGAGGTTTACTGATAAGCGCCTCTCGTCTGAGCAACACTCGGTTGGATGTTCTGTTCATTGAAGGCAAAAGCATCTTAATCGACGCAGTTCAGCCTCTCGATTTTGAGATTTGGGAGGAAAGCAAGGAGAAAGAGCATGCACGGTTGGGGAAGGTGATCGTTTAAAGCAGAAAATTAACAATTTTCTCCACAAAGACCTTCAGCTCTGGCATTACAGCCTCGTTTACAGGGCTCTGACCTTTAGAGTGGCATGAGCTGATCTCCATCCATCCACCTCTCTGTCCGT
>PVKZ01007083.1:0-26696 GCA_004027375.1 Macroglossus sobrinus | reverse complement strand
TGTAGTTCCTTTTATTTAATAGTTTGAATATTTGATTCCACTCCTTCTGGCTTGTAAGGTTTGTGCTGAGAAGTCTGACAATAACCTAATGGGTTTTCTTTTATAGGTTACCATCTCTTTTCCCTGGCTGTCAATGACAAAGAATTCTTTCTTTGTCATTGATTTTTGATCATTTTAATACAATGTGTCTTGGTGAAAGCCTTTTTGGGGGTGTTTTGTTGACTTCTTGAATTCTAGGCTCCAGCTTATTCCTTAGATTTGAGAAATTCTTGTCAACTATTTGTCTGAAAATGCTTTCTAATCCCTGTCCCTTTTCCTTCCCTTTGATAATGCCCATTATTCTTATGCTTCCTCTCCTGATGGTATCTGCTAGTTCTTGAATTTCTCTTTCATTATTTTTCATTATTTGCTTTCTCTCTTCTTCCTTCTGATTTATTTCTAGATTTCTGTCTTCTTTATCACTGATCCTTTCCTTCATTTGGTCATCTCTATTTCTTAAGCTTGTTATTTCATTTTGCAACTCTTGCAGTGTTTTCTTTATCTCTAGAAGGTCTATTTAGTTCTTTTTGAGGGTTTCAATCTCCTTGCTAAAGAACTCATTCTACTGCCTTTTTCAATTCCTGAAAATTTTAATATTTTTTTTCAATTCCTGAAAATTTTAATATGTTTCATTTCAGATCTCATTGAGTTTTTTTCAGAAGTGCCATCCTGAATTCTCTGTCATTTAAGTTGCATATTTCTATGTCTGTAAGCTCATTTTCTGGAAAATTTTCTTTCTTTCTGAGATACCTTGTCATCTTGGTTGTTCATGGTGTTTAATGAACTATTTTTCCCTCTGGGCATTAATAAAAGTTTATTCTGATTTTTTTTTTTCCAGAAAGAAGATTTATTATATAATGGTCCCTAGCCTGTTGTAAAGAAGATGTTTTCTTTTGGTTTCCATTAGGTGATACCTAAGCTTCTTGGATTCCTGATTCATGTAAAGCCTTAATAATGCCATTTTCCCCCTTGTAGACATTTAATTATGCTTTTTATCCTCAATTTCAGTCCTTGTCAGTGTTTGCAACAGTTTTGGTAACATTTGTTCAGATTCTCCTGGGGCTCCGCGATGGTTGTTTTCAGAGGTTATGGGTAGAGGGACCTCTGTTTTGGGAATTAGAGGCTGTGGCTCTGCCTTGGTTTTGCAACCACAGCTAGTAATAACCAACTGTTGTTTCTCTGCCATCCCCACTTTTCTGCTTTCTGCCCAGATGACTGGGCACCGCTGCTGGCTGTGTGGAGCTCACAGTACTCTCAGGCAGGCTGTTCATGGAAGTCTCCACACCTTCTTCCCTCCCCTCCTTCTATAGGGAGCTCCTGCGCTGTGAGAGGCATCTTCTTAGTTTCTCCCAGTCTACCACCCGACACACAGGGTTCTGACCTATGATAGCTCTTATGCACAGATCCCACACTCAGATGTGTTGGTGTGCAGTTTGTTTTTTTTTTTGTTGAGTTTTAGATGTTCAGCTTATTGTTGTTGCAAGGGGAGAGATCCAGGGATGTCTCTCACTCTGCCATGTGTTCGATGTTACTGAATGGGCCATAGTTTAATGTTTCTTAGTATGCCTCTTGATTTTTTGTTGAAAACTAAACATTTGAATCTAATAATTAGTAATTCTGGGAATTAGATTCATCCCTTTTTCCAGGGTTTGCTGCCGCTGCTGCTGCTGCTGCTGTTGTTGTTGTTGTTATTATTATTATTGCTTTGCTTGTTTTATTCTTTTTAATTGTTATAGGTTGTCTCTGTGCTAAGAATCAGCCTGAGATCTTAAGGTAGTTGCTTTCTAAATTCTTGTGTGTGCAGTTGCTTTTGAATGTCCTAGGTCTTAAATGTCTGGCTCCCAAAAGAGGAAGTAGAGAAAAATAAATTTTAAAGGGGAATTTCCTAGAGGAATTTAAATTTCCTAGAGGTTGCTTCAGCTAGAGGTGGAAGTACTTTCACAACAATGGTGGCCTGACTGTGCTTGAAACTCTGAGATCAGAAGCTGAATCAATAGAGCACTGATCCCCAATATTTGGGGGATGGGGTCTTACTGCTCGCCCTTGCTCCTGCAAGGTGCATGTAAGCTGCTCCTAAAATGCATGCACAGCTTTCTGACATGGGATTGAGGGTAGTGGGGGGTGGTGGCGGCTACAGTGCTAAAAGGTGAAATAGACTGAAAGTAACTTTGAATAGACTACATTCAAAGTTTTTTTTTTGCTAGTACAATTGCTAGTACAATTGCTAGTACAATTGCTGTCTAGGTGGGAAGAAGAATTCCTGAAATTTTTCACTTTGCCATCTTCCCAGAATTTTCTCTGATTCAAATTTTATTTTTATTTTTTTGGGGGGGTCTCTCTGATTCAATTTTTATTTTTATTTTTTTGGGAGGTCTCTATTATGAACTGGTACCTCCCTGTGCACTGGAAAATAGAGTGATGAGCAAGACAGACAAGAATCTCTGCTCTCATGAAGCTTATATATTCTGGTAGGGGAGTCAGACAACAGAAAAACAAAAAAATATATAATATTATATTATATAATAAGTACTATGAGAAATATTTGATTATCTGTAGTAGACACTGTGTTTACCCCATTCATATCCCATCAAAGTTTAATGTTTTCATGCAAGCTAGAATGATTTCTAGATTCCAGTACCTGCAGCTGCTTGTCCGAAGCCTCTTTCTGTCTCCTGGAGCCTCTTCTGCCTGGGTGCAGGGCAGATTTGGAGCACTAAAGAATTAAGGCTTCACTAGAGAGCACCCCTTATCTAATAGCTGATGTGAGTTGTGGATAAGAATCTAGACCCCAAGCCTATCTATCACTCAAGTGGGTAGCTGAGGCATTTTCAACACTGCTTCCAAAGTGCCTTAGTGTATTGAACTTTAATTGTCCATAGTGGTAATTTGTTTTACCACATTTTTCATGGGCTCCTTTCTGTCTTTTCTTACCCACTGGTATTTCCTGGATCACCTACCAAATAAATTGCTTACACTTGAATCCTTGTCTCAGGTTCCATTTACAGGGGAATCCAAACTAAGATTTTTTTCAAAAGTGGGGTCGGGGATGGGTGGGAAAAAATGGCTGGAAGCCTGTAGATAGGTATCCATTTGCCATCACTTGGTTGGGTGTACACCTATTGGTTTTATAGATAGTGGTCCCTTGGTCATCATCAGGGCAAGAAGGGGCCGCAATGTCTGAGCTATAGCAACTTCCTGTAGTGATTAGCGTGTAAAAACTTACCAAAACAGACCCAGATTAGCCATTAAACTACTTCCCCACACCCTGGTTGGTATCCTTTCATCCTGGACTCATGGCCTTATTCTTCTTTTTCCAGATCTTTTCCTTCTGGAAAGTATAGGCACTTTGTTTTAAATTATTTTTTGGTTTTTAAATTTTCTTTCTAAAGTCATTAATTTTTTGTATAAATGTTTTAAACACAAAAGATATATAGAATAGAATAAAAATAATCCTGTGGCAGATTAAAATTGACCAAAAATTTTTTAACATTGAGATGTGGGAATCTATGTCCCCTTTTCTTGACTGTGTATGAGCTCTGTGACAGATTGAACAATAAAATATAGTGAAAATGACTTTGTTTCCAGGTCAAAGCTTTAAAAGACTGGAAAGTTTCAATTCTTGTTTCTTGTTTCAATACTTGCTCTTAAAATTTAACCAGTACGCTGTGAAGAATCTCAGTGCACATAGATAGGTTACACATAGGTTCTTCATTTGACAGCCCCAGTTGAACTCCCTGCCTGTAGCCAGCACTAACTCAGCCATGTGAGTGATCCATTTTGAAAGTCCAGCCCAAATGAACCTTGGATGACATGATCTGATTGTAACCATGTGAGATCTCTTAGTGAGAATTGCTAAGGTCAGATAAGTCTCAAAACCACAAGATTATAAGTTGCTATTTTAAGTAGCTAAGATGTGGAGTGGTTTGCTATGTAGCAATAGATGACAGAACACTCACATAATCCTACCATTCAGAAATAACCACTATTAACATTTGTGTTTTTTCTCACACATGCATATTTTAAACAGGTAATTTTAAAAAGAATATATGGAATTTTTATGATTTTTTTTTAGAGAGCAAACGTTTATTTTCTCTGGTTATTAAGAAAGTAGAACTAGGGTCGAGAGAAAACATGTTAGAAGATAGAGTGAAAAAATCATTGGCTTGGGGATTATTTTAGCAGTCACACAAAAAATACAGTTAAGTGTTCTATATATTTCATGAAGGTATGCTCTTGTGTCTTTGAAACAGATTTAGAAGTGACTAGATGAAATGTAAGGACATATTACAGAATGAGACATCATTCAATCATTCTGTTGTTGGATATTTAGGCCATTCTAGTTTTTCACTATTAAATAAATTGCTTCAATGCACAAGCTTATACATCCATCTTTGACTTACTTCTCAGCTATTTTTTAGGATAGATTGTTGGAAGTGAAAATTCCTGGGCAATTTCCAAGTGTTTGAGGCTTTAAAAAAACATCTTTGGTTTATCTGTATTGTCTTTTCACATTTCTATTAGTCTCTTTAAAAGCACAGTCCTACGTCTCTCCCCAGCTGATACTGCAAGAGTCCCCAGCTGACCTATAAAGAGTACTCCTGCCACAGGTCCACCAACATGGGAACTTACTCAAATACACTTTGGAAACTACTGGTTCTGGCTTTTCTTCCTTTCTCCTCCATAGTCCGCCCCCTTACACAGCAGGTACCCAGACACTCTCCGCCACAGTCTGAGAAGAGCATGAACACAACATGTGCTTTCCATGGTGAAGAAGGCAGAGAAAATGTCAAGTCCTTTACTGGTGAGCGATCCATAGCAACTGCCACTGGGCTAGATGGACATGGGTGGTGGGATCTTCTGGTGCATCCAAACTAGCAGTATACAACATGATCCCTGCTTCATTCTTGGCTGATAATGTGTATCATCTAGCATCTGATTTCTTGGCTGGCTGAATGAGGAGGCAGACATACCCTATTGTGTCCTGGTGCATACTGATCCCCTCTCTGGTGAAAGGAATGGTCTCGTTGTCCTTTCAGTAGAACATAGGCGGTGGCATGCCTATCACATGGCACTCCAGTGTCAGCAGGTCTCCTTTGGGAACTCTGCTGTTCTGCATTTTTTTCAAGATCATGGGCACTTTCTTCCCCTCTTTGGCTGCTACAGTGAGATCCAGACTAAAGCAATTCTGTCTGATTTTTTTTTTTTGTAGCAATGCACATGTACGTCTCCATATCACTTTGAGTGAGCAGGTCAACAAGCAGAGATGAACTCTGATCTCCCTGACTGGCATCTTGTGGGAGGCATCTGGTAGCCTAGGTTCAAAAAGCACTAGGTTTCTCTGTACCTGAGTTATCTTTATTGATGGTTACAAAGGAGGACAATTCTGGCTGAAGGGTACTCCTGTTTCCTTGGGCAGGAAGAAGGATATTTTGCAAAGTGTGTTTTTAGGGAGACATAGGTTGACTTCCCACATTTCTTGGTCTATCTTGCTTAGATATATGTTTCAGGAAGAAGGCTCTAAGCCTATTCAGCTTGTTTTTCATAATACTTAGGCCAGCCCTAGAAGCAGGTGGGCAAACAAACAACACCTTTGAAATAGTGACTCTGATGGTTGGGGCTAGGAAGCTGGGTAGCAAGGGAGCACAGGCTGTGGGCAGCCCCAGGAGGAAGGTCAAGCAGGGCTGTGTTCTCACTGAGCCACCGCCCTCTTCCTTTGAGTCTCTAACAGACTTCTGCTTCCTGTCCTTCCTTTTTCTGTCCTTCCTGGCTTTGGTGGCCTTCTTGAAGTAGCTTAGTGGTACATGAAGCCTCTGGGTTCCTACTCTCCCCAGCCATGACTCACAGAATCCTTCTGTTAACAGGTACACCAGGGGCTTGGGTTTGGGGGCTTTTAGGGTGAGAACTTTTAAGTCTGTGAGTAGAAAGAAGGGGTACAGAATATCTAGGAGTTAGTCTGGGGAGAGGCAAAGGGGATTTGGGGAAGGATAAGAGATTCATAAAGAAGCAGAGAACAGAGCTAGACCAAGATAGGATGACCAGAGAAGCTCAGATGACTGACTAAATTCATAGACTATGCAAGGGGGTTTGGCTTGCCCCTTAACTTCACAGATGAGGAAACTGAGGCCTAAGGAGGCACAATGACATGCCAAAAGATGCACAACAGGTAATGGATTCTCTTCTTAGAGTGTTTCTTCTTGGATTCCACCCCACCATCTCCACTTTGCCTCCAGTTCTATTTTCCAAGGACCCAGGTATAAATGTTTATTGAATGACTGACTAATCAAAATGATTTACTTGTTTCCTTTTATGCCTATGTTTTTGGCCAATGAGCTAAAAAAGGGAAAGAAATGCTTGAGAATTGCATAGAAAGGAAATTTCCTAACTAAGTGTTTAAGAACTTGGTTGTTGGGCAAATCATCAAGGTGGGAACGTAGGGTGAAGCTCAGAGAGGAACTGGAAGCACTATATGTTGGTGATTCTTAGGTCAGGGGTCAGCAAACTATGGCCTGCAGGCATAAGGCAGGGATTCTACCACCTGTTTTTGTACAACCTGAGAGCCACAGGTTGCAGATGAACATTTGTAATCGATTCATAATAGGGAACACTAATCGTGAATCCCAATGAAGTGAGATGTTATCTCCCTCAAAGAATTCCACTGGCCTCATTAGCAAATTTGTATTACAAAAAAGTGTACTCACTATTATATTTTTAATTTCCTTAATTAAAAATTTGTGGGAATGCATTTTTTTCTCATTATATAAGTATCTTCATAATATACTCTACTTGCTTCTTGGCCCACAAAGCCTAAAATATTTACTATCTGTCCTTTTATAGAAAAAGTGTGTTGACCTCTGCTCCAGGTTATCAAAGCTAGATCTGGGAAGCAGACATCTCCGTGTTATCTCTATGGGTTAGGATGAATCCCAACTGGACGATGCATGGAGCAAGAGGATGAGCTACTTTCTTAACTGTCTTTATCTCTGCCTGATTGTTATTTCTTTCTTTTTCCTCCAGCCTTGGCTTTATGTCATGGGTTCAACCTTGACACTGAAAATGCAGTGATCTTTCAAGAGAACGTAAGGAGCTTTGGACAGAGCGTGGTCCAGCTTGAGGGATCCCGGTAAGGGCCGCAGGTGGAGCTCCCTGTCTCACAAGCTTTCCTTTTAGGACTTACATACCTGAAAAAAAAGTAATCTCCTTAATTCCTTAATTTTTTGTTTTGTTTTGTTTTATTTTTCTTGATTTATTTTTGAATAGGTAATGTAATTACAGGTTCTAATTTCAAATGATATAGAAGAGAGTAATAGTGAAAAAATCCTCCATGCTTCAGTTCCCATCCCAGGAGGGTTTCTTTTATGTTCTTTCAGAGATAATCTATGCTGAATATATTTCTACATTTCTCTAACTCCCATCCTATGCACAATTTGTAACGCATGTTAAAGGCTGTAACTGAGACTATATGGCCTGCAAAGCCTGAAATTTTTATCTTTACAGAAATAATATTTATGGAAATAACATTATCTTTCCAGATAAAGTTTTTCAGTCTCTGCTCTATACCGTCCTTTGTATTTTTTTCTTAATAGAGTTTGGTAATTTTACCAGGTAAGTGCATAAAGAGCTTACTTTTTTTTAATGCTTGCATCATATTCTATTATTTGGAGATACTGTAGTTTACATTTGTATTACATTTAAATCTTTTTAATGATCATTAGATTATTTCCACACTTTTTAAAAATACAAACAGTGCTGTCCTTTTGCACATGTGCAAGTATATTTGGAAGTAAATTTATAGAACTAGAATTGCTGGCTCCAAGGGTACATATGTGTGTGTAATTTTAATAGATTTTTCCAGATTACCCTTTATAGAGGTGGCAACAATTTACACTCAAACCATAAATCTATGGAAACACCTACTTTGCTGCCTATTTACCAATCCAATGTTATCAAACATCAATCTTTGCAAGTTTTATAAGTGAGAAATGGTATCTCAATTTAGTTTTAAATTACATTTTTTTAAATGAGATTATTTCCTTTTTTTTGAACACTTTTTCTTATCTGTTGCTTGTTTGTCTATTGGGTGCTTCCTTTTCTTCTTCTTCTTCTTCCTTCTTCTTCTTCTTCTTCTTCTTCTTCTTCTTCTTCTTCTTCTTCTTCTTCTTCTTCTTCTTCTTCTTCTTCTTCCTCCTCCTCCTCCTCCTCCTCCTCCTCTTATTATTATTATTATTATTATTATTATTATTATTATTATTATTATTATTTTCCTAATTGGTTTGTAGGAGTTGTGACTATACTGAGGAAAGTATGCTGGGGTATGAATTGTTAATATCTCTCCTACCAATTGATCATTTGTCTTTTAACTTGCTTATGGTAGTATATCATAGACAGATTTATTTAAAATGACTGTGTGGTTGAATTTAACTATTTTTACCTCTATTTTTAACTATAATCACCTCTGTTTTTGTGTCATTCACACTCTAAGATTTAAGTATTTCCCTTTTTTTGGTTGTTGTTGAGTCTTCCTCCTGTTTCTAGGAATTGGAGAATATGTGTGAAGATTGACTCACCCACTTTCCTTTGGGTGGCAGAACTTCTTCCATGATGTCCATATGTCGGTTTTCTCTTATTCCTGTTATGATCTGTTCCTACTTCTCCCTTAGGATGGTGGTTGGAGCCCCCCAAGAAATAAAGGCTCCCAACCAAACAGGTGGCCTCTACCAGTGTGACTACAGCATGGCTACCTGTGAGCCCATCCACCTGCAGGGTGAGTTGAGTCACTGCCCCTCCCAAATCCAGGGCTAGGGTTCTATCTGTGCATACACCTAAATTTGCCAGGCATTCCCTTCGTTATGGGGGCCTGTGGTAGGGAAGTCAGGGTTCCACCTCCCAAGCATCTTTATTGTAGGCAGACTCAACCCCAGAAACCCTCAGGGATCCCCTTCATGTTCTTCTCCCATGACCTGGGTGGCCCTTGACCTGTCAGACCTTTATGTCTCCCAGGTTGAGGTGACCTGTGCCCAGCTTTTACACAGCCCTTTCATCTCCCTGAGTGTAACCATGCACATATCTGTTCTTTCAGTACCCCCTGAGGCTGTGAACATGTCTCTGGGTCTGTCTCTGGCATTTGCCACCAACCCTTTCCGGCTGCTGGTGAGTTGCCTCTGGGTCATGGGAATGTACTAAGGGGAGGAGTGGGGACCTGAGGGTGCTGGGATTGGGGTTTTGCAGAGGAGGGGGATGCTGGAGTAAAAGGACAGGAAGCAGAGATAGCCCCTCCTATCTACACCCTGCCCCCAAGGCCTGCGGCCCCACCCTACACCAAATTTGCAAGGAGAACACCTATGTGAATGGCTTCTGCTTCCTGTTTGGACCCAATCTACTGCAGCAGCCCCAGAGGCTACCAAAGACCCTCAGAGGTAGGCTGTGTTTGGGAGAGAGTACAGAGAGGCAGCAGGAGACCAGAGGGTTGGGGGCGGGACTGGGTTGGGGGCTGCTCATGGTTTGGGGATGTGACTTAGAAGTCTAGGTGCAAATGAGTGAGAGAACTGGGTTCCAGGTGAGAAAGAGAGAAAGAGAGAAAGAGAGAGAGAGAGATGGAGAGATAGAGAGAGAAAGAGAAAGAGAGAGAGACCGAGAGACCGAGGGGTAGGTTCTAGGGTCTTGCATTAAAAAAAAAAGTCCTGATATAGCTGCTCCTGAGATGATGTTCCAAGCATTGTCCTTAGAGTAAGTGCCTGAATCTCCTGATCATAGCCTTTGAGCCTTTAGATGGTGAGGCCTCTGTTTACCTCTCCAACTTTTCTTCCATCTCTTCTACTTCTGTCACTGAGCTTCAAACACTCTGGCTGCCTTTTTTCTTCAAACTGTTCTTGCCTCAGGGACTTTGCACTTAGTCTGGCATACTCTTTTCCCAAGTCTCAGCTGACAACCCATTATTGTCATCTCAGCTCAAATACCATCTTTTCTAAGAGGGCTTCTCTGAGTGGCTGGCTTCTAATTATTCCCACCATCACTCCTTGTCACATTGTCATACCTTACTATCTTCTTATCTGTATATCCATATATTTATTTGTTTCATATCTATCCTTTCCTCAGGAATGTAGGCTCCCTGATAGCAGGGATATTGCCTAGCTTGTTCACTGTTCTATGCTTTTGTATCTACAGCTGTCCCTGAACTTAACAGCTAAAAAAAAAACATTAATTATCTTGCAGTTTCTATGAATCAGGAATCTGGACATGGCTTAGCTGGGTGCCTCTGCCTAAGGGTGTCTCATGAGATAGAAGTTAAGTTGTCAAATCAGATCTGTGGTTTCATCTGAGGGCTTAACTGGGAGAAAATCCACCTTCAAGCTCACTTACAAAGTTGTTGGATTGAGGTTCTCAGTCTAACAACTGGCTGTTGGCTGGAGGCTTCCCTCAGTTACTTGTCACATGGGCCTTCCCATGGAACAGCTCATAACATGGCAACTGGCTTTCCTCAGGATGAGTGAACAAAGTGAGTGAGAGAAGAGAGAACAGGAACCCAAGACAGAAGCCACAGCCTTTTTATCTATTCTCAAAAGTAACAGCTCATTACTTCTGTCATTCCTTTGAAATGAGTCCAAAAGTCTAGCTCAAACTCAAGAGGTGGGAACTATGCAAGGGCATTGTTACTAGGAGTTGAGAATCTTAAAGACTGTCTCGTCTTGGTGGTTGCCTACCACATCCCTGTTCTCCAAACATTTGTTGATTGAAGGAGAGTGAGTGAGTGAATGGATCTTTTTTTTCAAGTTGCTTTCTGTCACTGATTTATTTAACTGCTTGGCCATCTTTTTGCTTGTCTTTAAGTTGGTTCTGGAACCAAGGCAGATATGTCTTTCTTTCATAGTTAAAAAAAAAAAAAATATATATATATATATATATTCTATTAAAATAATTTTTAATTTTTTGATTACAGTTAATATACAATATTATTAGTTTTAAGTGTACAAACATAGTGATTAGACATTTATATAACTTATGAAGTGATCTCCCTGATAAATTTAGTATTCATCTGACACCATACATAGTTATTAGAGTATTATTGACTATATTCCTTATGCTATACTTTACATTCCCATGACTATTTTGAAACTACCAATTTGTATTTTTTAATCCCTTCCCCCTTTTCACCCATCCCACACCAACCCTCATCCTATCAGGCAATTCTCAGAATGTTCTCTATATCTATGAGTTTGTTTCTTTTTGTTTGTTCCTTTGTTTTGTTCTTTAGATTCCACATATAAATGAAATAATATGACATCTGTCTTTCTCTGTGTGACATTCTATTCAGCACAATATCTTCTATGTCCATTATGAAATATCTTTTTCATCCTTTTACTTTCAGTCTGTGTGTGTCTTTTAATCTGAAGTGAGTCTCTTGTGGGCATCCTCTGTAAGGCAACCCTATTTTTTGATTGGAGCATTTAATTCTTTTTCATTTGAAGTACTTGTTAATACATATGAAGTTATAACTATTCTTTATTTATATTTTTCATTTGAAGTACTTGTTAATACATATGTAGTTATTACTATTCTTTATTTATAATATAAATGTATATGTATATAAATATAAATAAAAAAATATATATCTGGTGCAACCTGTTAAGATTCAGCAAACAATCCACAGATGCTGTGCTGATAGTTGCCATGAGAAACTACGCCATAAACCGAGGTCAGCTGCCACCAGTGTGGGTCTTGGAGCTTGCTCTGCAAGTTGCACAGGACTTGCCAAGGACACAACTGGATGTGGCTTGGGTAGGGCTGCGAGTTGGGGGAGGCAGAGTTTCAGAGAATCCTCTGGGTGGAGCAACCTCTGTTATCCAGTTTGATGACATCTCAGCTATGGCAGTGTCTGTGTCTGCACATTTGGAGGGGTAGGGCTCAACAGAGGAACAATGGATTCTACCAGTACTTGTGCCCAGGAGAAAGCCTCACCTCTGGCCTTCACTCTGACAACTCAACTTTCCCCTGTAAGTCCCTAGTTTCCCTCTCTTCCAACAGCTGACTGGATGTTGGTGCTCAGAATGAGTAAGTCCGTCACTGCAAAAGTCCAGTTGCAGACATGCCCCTTTAAGAGAAAAGTCTGCAACTCTGGTAGTCACTGTCCCACTCAGCTGCTCAGGACTGGGCAGCTTCATGTCCTCATCCCATCTTACCTCTTCCTGTTATAGGGTGATTTCTTATTTCTCTCCCTAGAAGTAAGGCTTCTGTTCATCTAGACCCCAGGTGACTCTGCTTGGTGTTTGCTCTATGTTTCCATCACAATTTTGATGTGGTTGTAAGAGCAGATGAATAAAGCTTCTATAATCTATGCCATTTTGGCTGGTCTTTCTCCTCCTTTAGCTTTTTCTTATCTGGGAAGCTTTTTATCTGCCTTTTGATTGTAAATGAGGTCCTGGGTTTTCATTACTTTGAATATTTTATGCCAAGCCCTTCTGGCCTGCAAAGTTTCTGTTGAGAAATCGGTTGAAAGTTTTATGAGAGCTCCCTGTAGGTGACTAATTCCTTTTCTCTTGCTACTTCTAAGATTCTCTCTTTGTATTTAAACTTTGGAATTTTAATTATGATGTGTCTTGCTTGGTGTGGGCCTCTTTGGGTTCACCTTGTTTGGGACTCTGCACTTCCTAGGGTTGTATGTCTATTTCCTCCACCAGGTGAGGGAAGTTTTTAGTCATTATTTCTTGAAAGAGGTTTCAATTCCTTGCTCTTTTGCTTTTCCTTCTGGCTATCCTTTGATGAGAATGTTGTTGCACTTTACGTTGTCCCAGAGGCCCCTTAAGCTGTCATATTTTTGGATTCTTTTTTCTTGTTGCTATTCTGATTGGGTTTCCTCTGTTACCCCATCCTCTAAATTGCTGATTCGATTCTCTGCTTCATCCAATTTGTCGATTTCTTCTAATGTACTCTTCATCTCAGATATTATATTTTTCATTTCTAACTGGTTCTCTTTTATGTTTTCTGTCTCCATTTTTGTGTTTTCTACCTCTTTGTTAAAATTATCACTGAGTCAATCTGCTCTTTCCCTAAGTCCTTGAGCATCCTATAATCAGTGTTTTGAACTTTGTATCTGTTAGATTGCTCATCTCCACTTTGTTTAGTTTCTTTTCTGGAGCTTTGTTCTGTTCTTTTATGTGGGACATGTTTCTTTTGCCTTCCCATTTGGGCCGCCTCCCAGTGTTTGCTTCTATGTATTAGATAGGGCTCACAAGTCTCCTGGTCTTAGTAAAGTGGCTTTATGTAGTAAGTGTCCTGTGGGGCCCAGTGGTACAGTCTTCCTTGGTCACCTGAGTGAGGTGTGAGTTGTATGTGCCCTTCTGATGTAGTTGAGCCTTGCTTGCTGTTTGCACTTTGATTAACCCTTGGGCTGATTGGTTGTGAGGACTCACTGGTGAGTGGCTGACCCTATGGAACAGGATTCACTTTACCAGGGCTCTGGTGCCTGCCCAGCCTGTCCTTCATGTGTGTCCTCCTCAGATGCAGCCCTAGGTGGTGCTCTGGCTCTGGTTGAAGTAGGGCACACTGTGTGTGCCAGCTCAAGGGCTTCCTGGGAGGGGCCTAGCTGCAGGCCAAGTTCAGCTGCAGCCTGTGCACTTTCAGGGCCACCTGGTAAGAGTCATCAAGTAACCTGCAGATGGTTTTCACCCATGTTGGGCTTATAGGTGCCTCGAGAAGCCAAGGCAGAAACTGAGGTCAGCTGCTGCTAGTGCCGGGCTTGGGGCTGCTTAGCAAGCAGTATGGGGCATGCCTGAGGCCAGATGCTGCTTCTTTGGGTTTGTGAGACTTTGAGAGGTTTTAGGAAAGTCAGCAGCATGAGCTGAGCCAGGGCATTTGCATGGAATAAACCACTGGAAGCAGCTTTGATGGGCGCGCAAGTTGGAAGAGGCAGTCTCAGGGAATCTCCTAGGCAGAGTGACCTGTATTATCTATCCTGATTGAGACTCAGGTATGATTGTTGCCTGCATGTACATACTGGGTGAGAGGAGGGCTCAACCAAGGAACAATGGATACTATCAGCACTTCTGTCCAGGAGAAAGCCACTCCTCCAGCCCTTACCCTAGACCAACAACTCAGTATCTCTCCGTATGTCCCTGGCACTCCTCGAATAGCTTTCCTAGCACTGAAGCTCAGAGTGAGTGAATCCGTCAGTGAGTAAGTGTGGGTGTGGGCACTTCAAGGGAAACGTCTGTGACCCCTGCAGCCCTCTGTCTCACTCAGCCATAATCTCCACTGGTTTTTAACAGCCAAAGGTTGTGGAGACTTTTCTTTCTGGCACTAGAACTCTGGGCTGGGGAGCCCAGTGTGGGGCTGGGAACTTTTGCTCCTCGGGGGGTTGGGGTGGGGGGGACTCTGCAGCCAAGATAACCCTCCTGATTTTCTACTGCCATACACTGTTGTGGGACTGTCCATTTTGTGTCTCTGCCCCCACTACTAGCCTGTTCTTATGCATGTCTCCAGTTGTAGGACTTCTATTCAGCCAGACCTCAGGCGACTTCCAGTTATGAGCAATGTTTCGTTGTAATTTTGGTGTGGTTGCAAGAGGAAGCATACATAGCATCTAGCTTGTATGCCATCTTGGCCAGTCTCTTCATCATTATTTCTTTAAACAGATTTTCAATTCCTTTCGCTCTTTCTTCTTCTCGTACCCCTATGCTGAGAATGTTATACTTGATGTTATTCCAGAGGTCCCTTAAACTGTCCTAATTTTTTTGGATTCTTTTTTCTTTCAGCAGCTCTGATGGGATGTTTTCTGATACCTTATCTTTCTAATCACTGATTCAGTTCTCTGCTTCATCTAATCTATTGTTGATTTCTTCTCATGTATTCTTCATTTCAGTTATTGTATTCTTCATTTATGACTGGTTCTTTTTTATGTTTTCTAACTCCATTTTTATATTTCCTATCACTTTGTTAAAGCTCTCACTGAGATCACTGAGCATACCTATAACCAGTGTTTTGAACTCTGCATCTGGTAGATTGCTTGTCTCCATTTTGTTTATTCTTTTTCTGGAGCTTTGTTCTGTTCTTTCATTTGGAACATGTTTCTTTGTCTCTTCATTTTGGGTGCCTCTCTAGTGTTGTTTCTATTTATTAGATAGAGCTGCTGTGTCTCCCAGCCTTGGTAAAGTATCCTGTAGGGCCCAGTGGTGCTATCTCCTTGGTCACCTGAGTCAGGTGCTTCAGGTGTGTTCCTTGTGTGGGTTATATATGCCCTCCCCCTGTAGTCGAGACTTGGTTGCTGTTTGCATGTCAATGGGAAGTATTGACCCTCAGGCTGATTGTTGTGATGACTGGCTGTGACTACAATGGAGGAGCTGTTGTACAGGGGCTGACCCTATGGAGCAGTATTTGCTTTAGCGGTGCCTGTCCAGTCTACCCTTTGGGCATATCGTTTGTGGAGGTGGTTGGGTGGTGCTCTGGTGTGGTCTGGGTGAGTTAGTTCTGAGGCCTCTTGGGAGGTGCTTCAGTGCAAGCCAAAGTCAGCTGCTGCCTGTGCCCTGCCTGGGGGCACTTATGAGCTACAAAGTGATCTTCAGATGGTTGCCACTTGTGCTGGGCTTAGAGGTGCCTGGGAGAGGCTAAGTTGTGAACTAAGGCTGGCTGCTGCTAATGCCAGGCTTGGGGCTGCTTAGCAAAAGGTATGGTACATGCTGTGGCTAGATGCTGCTTGTTTGGGGTTTGTGAACCTTTGAGAGATTTTAGGAAAATCTGCAGCATGAGCCAAGACAGGGCATTTGTTTTTATTGTTCTTTTCTTCGCCAGCTCTACACCTTTGTACCTCATTCTTAAATAACTTTCCTTCCTCACAGAGAAAACCAAAGCTGCCAGGCATGAACTCCCTCTACTTCCCCCTTCTCTTTATCCAAATTGGCATGAAGGCATCACTCTTGGTACTATCTCACTGGTTTTAGAAGAGGACCTGTCTCTCTGCTTTTCCATGAGCAATTCCCCCATCTGTGCTTTGGAGGTTCATTCTCATCAACTCTGGGGCGCATATCTTTAATCATTCATTTTCTCCAGGAGCTTAAAGTTCTCTTGTTCCTTTGAATGTAAATATGTTCATGCTATGCCTATCTTAAAAACAATCAGCCACTAAAATTAATACCAATGAAAATAACTTACCCTCTTCTTGGTCTTCTCCCCATCTTCTGCCATCTCTCCTTCCCTTCACCATTAAACTTCTTGAAATAGAAGTTTCTATTTCTCCACTTGTTTCTATTTCTCTCATGTCATGATTCTTTATTCTCTGACATCTGGTTTCTACCCACCCACTGCACAGACTTTGTTCTTGCAAATGGCATTTGTGCCCCCTAAATGACAAATCTCTTTTCTATCCTCATGTTCACTACTTTTTTGATGTGACCTGCAGATCATCCCTTCCCTTCCCTTCCCTTCCCTTCCCTTCCCTTCCCCATTCCTTTCCCTCCCCTTCTTTTTCTTGCTTACCCCGCTGCAGAAGGCTTCTGCTAAGCATCATTCCCAGGCCATCTTCCTCTGCCATACCTGACTATCTGGGGCATGGGGTTATAGCTTCTATTCTTTCCTGTGTGTTCTTGCCTTATTGCATCATATTCTGTGGCTTCAGCTCTCACTCCTACATTTCTCTCTTCAGTTTTCACTCTCAAGAGTTCAAGGCTCTTTTTTAAAAAAACATTTTCTTAAAAAAAATAGATAATACATGCATTTGGTTCAAATTTCAAAAGGCACTAAGGCTATACTGTAGAATTTTCTTCCTCTTGGGTCCCCCAGCCTCCTGTTTCCTTCTTGGGAGGCAGCCACTGTTATCAGTTTCTTATGTCTTCTGGAGTATTCCATGTGTTACAAATATATATATATACATTCTTCACTTTGTGCCACAGTGGTAGCATGCTATACACACTGATTCTTTTTATATGTCTTTGAGATGAAAAATTTTTTTTCTGGCTAATTTTTGTATATTTTTCATATAAGCCTTAGAATCTGCCTGTCTGTTTTATGTTATGTTATTTTATTTTATTTTATTTTATTTTATTTTATTTTATTTTATTTTAATTTAATTTAATTTTATTTTTAGGCAAGGCAGCCCTTGGTTAACCTCACAGATTGCAAGGACCTTGCTAGCTTACAATCCTTATTTTTTAAACAGGTGCCTACAGCACCTGTTTTTCCTAGTCTCCCATCTAAGTACTAACCAGGACTGACCCTGCTTAGCTTCTGAGATAAGATGGGATTGGGCTTGTGCAGGGTAGCATGGCCATAGACTGCCTGTCTGTTTTAAAAAAGCCAATACTTTTTTTTGGTAATTTTATTTTTTTTGATGTCATACAATGTAATTGATTTTTTTATTTCTTTAAAAAATTATTTTCCAATTACAGATGACATACAATGTTATAGTAATTTCAGTTGTACAACATGATGATTAGAAATTTATATATCTTATGAACTGATTATTCCTGTAAATCTATGACCCATCTGACACCATACAGTTATAATATTATTGACTATATTTCCTATGTTGTACTTTACATCCCCATGACTATATTTTAGTGTACAGTTACATGAATTTTAAAATATGTATAGATTTATGTAAATAACAGCATGAATGGGATACAGAAAAATTTTATTATCCCCCTAAAAAATCCTTTGTACTAGCCCTTTACAGTCTGTTGCTTTCTCCCCTTGACCCCTAGCTCCTCGCACTCACTATACAGTTCTCCATCACTAGTTTGTCATTTCAAGAGTGCTACATAAATAGAATTGTAACCTTTTGAGTTTGTCTTCTTTCACTAGCATAACACATTTGTGATGCATTCACATTGTTGTGAGTATCAGTAGGTCTTTCCTTTTTTATTGCCGAGTAATATTTCATTGCATGGATTTACTACAGTCCCATTCACCAGTCCATCCATTCACTCACTGAAGAATGTTTGGGTTATTTTTAATGTTTTATAATTATAAATAAAGCTGCTAGAAACTCTTCACTGCTATGACAATCTTTCTAATATACATAAAGATAGTCTCACTTCCTTTTCTAAGAACTTTCAGTGGCTCCTCAGTGCCTAAGGGATAAAGTCAAACTTCTTTTTGGGATAGAGAGACTCTTTCCAACTATTCTGTGCTTAATGCCATAGCCTTATCTCCATCTCCATCATATAGATTTACCCTGGAAGTGCCATTTCCATTCCTGGATTATGCCAGAATTCTTTTAGGCCCATCTTCTTTGTATCAGTCAGAGTTTCTATTGGAACAGATGGCACACTCCAGTAAAGACAATTTGAGGAGAGTTTATTTACAAACGGGCTAATTATAAAGTTGTGGTAAGATCTAAGGGAACTAAAAGGGACAGTCCAGGAACCCAGAGACAGCAGCACCAGAACTGTTACTACCTCTAAGCTGATGGGATAAGGAAAGAAAAAAGTCACCAGGCTCTAGAAGAGAGAGTCATGTGGAGTGGGCCTCCTTGAAAAGAGCAGTTATCTTCTGTTGCAGACACAGCTGGCCCAAAGCACCCTTGCAAGGAAGGAGCTGAGAAGAGAATACTCTGATTTCACTTTACTCCATCTCTCCAGTTTTCTGTTGAGGTTCCTAATTGGGAAAATCCAACTAGAAGCCAGAGAGTAAAAAAGCCCTGTTGATGTGGACCATGTGGGCCAACCTCCCAGGCTGAATGGAAGAGGATATAGGTTTTGGGGCTGGGGGCAGAGGGGAGGAGAACATCCAGGATATTTCTATATGTGTTATTCTTTTTTTCTTATAATTTATTTCTGGCAAATTATTTCTCATTCTTCATGTGGTACCTCTAATATCACTACTTTCCCTGATTTGTTTGGGCAGAATTAATAAAAAATTTTAATGCCAATTTGTTTAGGTTTTATTTAATTTGGAAGCATGGGTTGAATTTTGTTTACCTTTTATTCTCATTGTTCAGCAGAGAGCTGACATGCAAAACATAAACCTGAAGGCTCTAGTACTTAATGAATTCATGCTCTTTTCCCTTTTCCTCAGAGTGCCCTCAACAGGATACTGACATTGCTTTCTTGATTGATGGCTCTGGTAGCATCAACACAAATGACTTTCAGCGGATGAAGGACTTTGTCTCGACTGTGATGAATCAATTCACAAAGTCTAAAACCTTGGTGAGGGTCAATGGGTAGGTTAGGGAATAGCTCATATAAGGCTGGCAAAGACATGGAAACCAGACTGCCATTTTCCCCTCCTACTCCAATTGTAGACTTTGACAAATTGCCAGTCAATCCTGGTTTTCCTTTGAGATTCTCTTTCTTGCTCTGTCTGGATTCAGACTCAGTATTCTCCCAGCTCTCTATAAATTGGACACCTCTGACTAATTGATAGGGATGGGCATGGGAGATGAAACTCACATGTCATCTGTGGCTGGGTTCTAACAATGAGAAGTGGGGGCTGGTGGCATATCTCTTTTCTGGTGAGGCAGAAGGAGGGAGCGCAGTGTAGAATTTGGAGGAATTTGGAGACTGGAGTATTTTAAAATTTATGTAGAGCTTTCTGGGAGATGGCTAAGGGGAGGAGAGGGGCACTTTCTTCATTGTAATTCTAGGTGCTTGTTCCCAGTTCTCTTTGATGCAGTACTCTGAAGACTTCTGGACTCATTTCACCTTCAAAGATTTCAAGGATAAACCTAACCCAGAACTGCTGGTGAGGCCAATAAAACAGCTGTTTGGGAAGACACACACTGCCACAGGAATCCTCAAAGTAATGTAAGCTCTTCCCTTAATCTTTGCTTAAGATTGAAGGAGGAGTTGATATTCTTAGCTAGGTTTTAAAGAATGGTGTAGTCATTCAGATAAGGATAGAATAAAGGATATTTCTGGTTGAAGGAACAGTATGAGTAAGGTGTGGAGGAAGAACTTTTCATGGTGTGTTCATGACAAAAGTTGTGAGTAAAGGTGGGAGTAGAGGGGAGAAGTGAGAGGAAGGTTAGAGGGAGGCTAGAAGATCAGTTGAGGCTAGGTAACTAAAGGCAACACAAAAACCATTGGAGATCCAATGAAAGTTTTAAGCAGTGGGGAGATGTCACCCTATCTTGTTTTGGAAAGTTCACTCTGATTTGTGTGTGTGCACGTGCGTGTGCGAGTGTGTATGTGTGTATGTAGAGGCAAGGGTGGGGTTCGGAATAAATGTACAGAAAGATGAGCTAGAGAGCTGTTGTATTAAATCAGGAGAGCTTTGATGAGGAGCAAATGAAGCTATTTAAAGAAAACCTTTTTTTTTAAAATTTAAAAGGAATAAGGCTTAGTTGAAAAAATCAACCTATGTAATAGTATATAAAGGCAGCGAAGACTTCTTTTCTTTCTGCTCTTCTTCTTTCTTCTGCTACCTTTTCAGGTCTTTGGGGAGCCAGATCTCATTGTACAACCCAGGGGAGGCCAAGCCTTTCCTAGACAAAGCCCTGCTGCATCTGCATTTGTGACTGCTGACATTCCCTCCCTGGCATTAAGAGTATCTCTGTCTGCTTGCATTTGACTTTTTCCTCATCTTCCCTGGACAGAAGAGAACTGTTTAACAGCAGAAATGGAGCCCGGGAGAATGCCCGTAAGATCCTAATTGTCATCACAGATGGAGCAAAGTATGGTGATCCCTTGGAGTACAAGGATGTCATCCCTGAGGCAGACAGAGAAGGTGTCATTCGCTACGTCATTGGGGTAGGAAATGTGGTTCTCTCACCCAATGCTTCTGTGAAGGGTTTTTGCTTGGCTATACCCTCCCTTCTGTTAGCAGATATCAATAAAATCAAAATGAGGTAACTGTCATTGCTAGCCCCTATGTGTATGTATCAGTTAACTATTGTCAAAAGGATGCTGGGTAACAAACTCACCCCAAATTTGGTGGTTTAAAAAAATAAGTGACTTTAGGTCAGTATGGTAATTTTTCTGTTTTCACTATGCTCACTCATGCATCTGCAATCAGTGGCAGGTTGGTTGGCAGCTCTG
The DNA here is from genome assembly GCA_004027375.1 of Macroglossus sobrinus. Classification (NCBI taxonomy): domain Eukaryota; kingdom Metazoa; phylum Chordata; class Mammalia; order Chiroptera; family Pteropodidae; genus Macroglossus; species Macroglossus sobrinus. The sequence goes on along the minus strand of PVKZ01007083.1, from coordinate 5,697 downwards.
CTGATCTTGGCTGGGCTCTCTTCATTTCTGAGAGTTGCCAGTATATCTGTCTGCTGGACTGGGATAGCAGGAGCAACAGGGAAAACTTGGCTCTTCTGCTCTATATCTCATCCCCCAGTGGACTAGTTTGGGCATGTCCTTATGGTGCAGGCAGAGAAACAAAAGAGCGAGTGGAAATGTTGTAAGCACCTTTTCAAGCCTCTGTTTTCATCACATTTATCAACATGCAAGACATGTGGCTGCACCCAGAGACAAAGAGCAGGAATAGGAGGGCACAGCAAAGTTTTAGGGAAATGGCTTGGGTACAGGAATGGGTAAAGGGTGGAATCATCAGGGTAATCAAACTACCACAGTATCTGTGTGTAAAGGTGCATGACTTGGCAGTAGGAAACATATGAAAAAAAAAAAGTCTCCCCTACCCCTGGAGAGGTCAGCCCTACACCAGGAGGCATGGCACAGAAAATGGACCAAAGGTTAGATTTCATCTCCCATTTACTCTCTTGACAGAATGCCCTGCACAGTACAATCTACTCTACTCTATTTGGCAATCCTGTCTCAGTGGCCTTCTGGTGTATTCCCTCATGTGATAAATATAGTTTCAGATGTTTTTTTTTCTGCAGAATTTTCTTTGCTGGATGAGACTGCTACTGCCAGACAGTGTCTGCTTTGGCCTTTGTTCTTGCTAACAGGTGGGAGTTGCCTTCAATAGTGAGAAATCCCGCCAAGAGCTTAATACCATTGCATCCAAGCCGCCTCGTGATCACGTGTTCCGGGTGAATAACTTTGAAGCTCTGAAGACCATTCAGAACCAGCTTCAGGAAAAGATCTTTGCGATTGAGGGTGAGCTAAGGTTCTGTATTCCTGGAGCAGTCCCAGAGGCAGCCCCTCAACCCAAAACAACTATGCCTCTCTAGAAACTAGAATTTCTGCAACTCTGGTTTCACTTGGTCAGTTCCTTTGAAATAGAAGTACCTAGGCTTTTATCTCTAATTTTGCAACTCTTGGCCATAGGCTGAAAAATTGAAGAGTAGGGAAGCCAAAACCCATGCAGTATTTTCTTCAAAATTTGGATATGTTGCCAACATTTGTCTGTTTGGTTCCTTGCTATTTCACCAGTGCCTAAAATAGAGCCTGGTACATAGAGGGGGCTCAATAAAAGTTTGTTAAATACAAGAATTTACAATTTGGGGAAGGTTCATATACAATCTGGATTTATGGATTCTCTTGAGAAATTGGAATATTATAAACCTTGAGGACCACATTTCTATTTGGCAAAAAGTGGCTGGAGCTAAAGAGCTACCATCTCTTTAAAAGAGGTATATACTTTCTAGTTCAAGATAGCTCTCATTTGAGCCTCCTTCTGTCTGGCCCATAACATTTGAATTTACAGCCCCTGTTCTAGGCTCTTCTGCCTTCTTTAATGTAAAAAGTTCTCCTCTTTACAGGTACTCAGACAGGAAGTACCAGCTCCTTTGAGTATGAGATGTCTCAGGAAGGCTTCAGTGCTTCTATAACCTCCGTAAGTGGTTCTTTGTTAAATTGTGAGGATGTTAAGAAGGCAGACAAGAAGCCCAATGGTTTGGGGGCTTTTCATTTTTTTTGGAGACACCTCTTTGATGGGCAGCAGTAGTCTTTTCTTCCTTTATAGTCAATCTTGTTCTTTTCTTTTTGAAAAGTAATGGAGACATAATGGACATAAGATATATTAGTTCAGGTGTACAAAATAATGATTTGGTTTTATCACATATAGTTATAATTTTTTTATAATGAGAACTTTTAAGATTCTCTTATTAACTTTCAAATATACAGTATTATTAACCTAGTCACCATTATATCTCCAGGATTTATTTCTTTTATAACTGGAAATTTATACCTTTTGACCACCTTTACTGTTTTACCCACTGCCTACCCCTTTCCTTTGGCAATCACCAATTTGTTCACTGTATCTGAAAGTTTTTTTTTTTAGCTTCTCTATATAAGTGAGATCATATCATATTTGTCTTTGTCTGACTTATTTCACAAAGCCTAATGCCCTCCAGGTCCATCTATGTATCCATGTTGTCACAAATGACAGGATTCTCTTATTTTATTTTTTGATTAATTAATTTGTTTATGGAGACATTAGATAACAAAATCTAATAAGTTTCAGCTGTATACTTTAACAGTAAGGCATATATATATTTACGCTGGGTGTTCATCTCCCATAGATTTCTTTCTGTCACCACATATTTGACACCTTTTACCCCATCTACTTCCCCACTTCCCCCACTCTTACCCTATGGTAACCACTAGTCTATAGTTCATGTCCACGAGTCTCTGTTTGTTTGTCCTGTTCATTTGTTCCACATATAAGTGATATCATGTGATTTTCAAATTTTTCTGTCTGATTTATTTCACTTTTATGATTATCTTGAGGTCCATTCATGTTGTCACTGGGTCATGTGGTAGGTAAATTCTTAGTTTTTTGAGGAACCTCCATACTGTTTTTCATAGTGGCTGTATCAATTTGCAGTCCCACCAGCATTGTATCCTCTCCAACATTTGTTATTATTAGTCTTGTTTATTACAGCTATTCTAACAGATGTGAGATGGTATCTCTGTGGTTTTAATTTGCATTTTTCTAATAGCTAGCAATGCTGAGCATCTTTTCAAATATTTGTTTGCCATTTGTATGTCCTCTAGGGAGAAGTGTCTGTTCAGGTCTTCTGCCCATTTTTTGATTGGATCATTTTGTTGTTGTTGTTATTGAGTTGTATGAGTTCTTTGTATATTTTGGATATTAGGCCCTTATTAGAGGCATTGTTTGCAAATCCATTTTTCCATTTGGATGGCTGTCTCTTTACCTTGTTGATGATTTTTTTTTGTTGAGCAGAAGCTTTTTAGTTTGATGTAGTCCCATTCATTTATTTTAGCTTTTACTCCCCTTGCCTTTGAGGTCAAATTCATAAAATCCTCTTTAAGTTGAGTTTAGTTCGTATGTTTTCTTTTATGTATTTTATTGCTTCAGGTCATATGTACAGGTCCTTAATCCATTTTGAGTTAATTTTGGTGTGTGGTGATAGACCACAGTCTAGTTTCATTGTTTTGCAGGTGGTTTTCCAGTTTTCCCAGCACCATTTATTGAAGAGGCTTTTCTTTCTCCACTGTATGTTTTTGGCTTCTTTGTCAAAAATTATTTGCCCATATAAATATGGGTTTACTTCTGAATTCTCAGTTCTGAACTCTCACTGGTCCGTGTGTCTGTTTTGCTGCCATTACCATGCCATTTTGATTACTGTTGCTTTGTAGTATAATTTGAAGTCAGGCAGAGTGATGCCTCCAGCTTCGTTCTTTTTTCTCTGGATGGCTTTGACAATTGTGGGTCTTTTGTGCTTCCATACAAATCCAATGATTTTTTGTTCTATTTCTTTAAGAAATGCCAATGGGGCTTTGATGGGGAATTGCATTAAATCTGTATAATGCTTTAGGTAATATGGTTATTTTAACTATGTTGATTATTCCAATCCAAGAACACAGAGTATCTTTCTATTTCTTTGTATCTTCTTTGATTTCTTTTAACAGGGTCTTATAGTTTTCATTATATAGGTCCTACACATGTTTCATTAGATTTATTATTAGGTATTTTTTTTGTAGCAATTGCAAAATGAATTATTTTTTCTCTTTTTTTCTGATGCTTCATTATTAGATTTTTGAATGTTGATTTTGTATCCAGAATCTTTACAATATTATTGTTTCTAGTAGTGTTTTTGTGGAGTCTTTAGGGTTTTCTATATAGAGAATTATGTCATCTGCAAATAGTGACAGTTTGACTTCTTTGTTTCCTAATTGGATGCCTTTTATATTTATCTCTTGTGTGATTGCACTTGCTAGGACCTCCAATATTATATAGAAAAAGAGCGGTGATAGTGGACAGTCTTGTCTTGTTTCTGATCTTAGAGGGAAGGTTTTTAGTTTTTCACCAATAAGTATAATGTTGATTGAGGGCTTGTCATATATGGCCTTTATTATGTTAAGGTATTTTACTTCTATACAGATTTTGTTAAGTATTTTTATCATAAATGGATGCTGTATCTTGTCAAAGGCTTTTTCTGCATCTATTGATATGATCATATGACTCTTATTTTTTAATTTGTTTATGTGGTGTATCACATGAATTGATTTGCATATGTTGAACTATTCCTGTGCGCTTGGGATGAAGCCCACTTGATTGTGGTGTATAATCTTTTTAATATGTTGCTGTCTATAGCCATGCCACCCTGGACATGCCCAATCCCGTCTGATCTCAGAAGCTAAGCAGGACCGAGGATCGGGCATGGTTACTACTTGGATGGGAGACCACTTAGGAAGACCAGGTGCTGTAGGGATGAAAAAAATGTTGCTTTTTTAGGTTCGCTAGCATCTTCTTTAGGATTTTTGCATCTTGTTTATGAGAGATAATGGTCTGTAGTTTTCTTTTTTTTTTGTAATCTTTACCAGGTGTTGGTATCAGGGTAATGTTGGCCTCATAAAATGTGCTGGGAAGTATTGCCTGTTCTTCAATTTTTTGGAAGCGTTTGAAGAAACTAAGTATTAAATCTTTTTTGAATGTTTGGTAGAATTCACTGGTGAAGACATCTGGTCCTGAACTTTTACTTTTTGGTAGGTTTTTGATGATTGTTTCAATTTCCATTCTGCTGATTCGTGTATTTAGGTTTTCCTGTTCTTTTTAAATCAGTCTAGGAAGGCTGTTGTATTTTTCTAAGTACTGTTCCATTTCTTCTAGGTTATTCAATTTGGTGTTATATACTTTTTCATAGTATTCTTGTATGATCCTTTGTATTTCTGTGGTGTCTGTTGTAATTTCTCCTCTTTCATACTTGATCTTGTTTATTTGTGTTCTTTTTCTTTTTCCTTTAGTGAGTCTAGCCAGGGGTTTGTCAATTTTATTAACCCTCTCAAAGAACCAGCTCTTTGTTGCATTTATTTTTTTCTATCATTTTTGTTGTTTTGTTTTCAATTTCATTTATTTCTGCTCTAATTTTTATTACTTCTTTTCTTCTGCTGACTTTAGGCCTCATTTGTTCCTCCTTTTCTAGTTTTTTTTTTTTTAAGATGAAGTGTTAGGTTGTTTATTTGGGCCCGTTCTTGCTTTTGGAGATAGGCCTGTAATGATATGAACTTTCCTCTTATGACTGCTTTTGCCGCATCCCAAAAGTTTTGATATGTTGTACTATCATTATCATTTGTTTCTAGGTATCTCTTGATCACTCTTTTTATTTCTTCTCTGACCCAGTCATTCTTAAGTAATGTATTATTTAATCTCCATGTATTTGTGGTTCTTCCCACTTCTTTTTACAGTATATCTCCAGTTTCAAAGCAGGATGATGAGAGAATATAGTTGGTATGATTTCAATTCTCTTGTATTTGTTAAGTCTATGTCTGTGTCCCAGTATGTGGTCAGTTGTTCCAAGTATACTAGAGCAGAATGTATAAGCAGCTGTTTTGTGATGGAAGGCTCTGTAAATGTCAATTATGTCCAGTTGGGCTAAAGTGTCCTTTAAGGATGTTATTTCCTTTTTGCTTTTCCGTTTGGATGATCTGTTCATATCTGACAGTGGGGTATTTAGGTCTCCTACTATGATAGTGTTTTGGTCTGTTTCTCCCTTTAGTTCTGTTAGTAATTGCTTTACATGTTTCAGGGCTCCCTTTTGGGAACAT
>PVKZ01007082.1:0-26647 GCA_004027375.1 Macroglossus sobrinus | reverse complement strand
CCCACTCCCGGCCCGTCCAGCGAGGCGTCCCGGAGGCCCAGGCTCAGGCAGACCCCCCTGGGACGGGCCAGGTGCGGGAGAGCGAGCAGAGCCAGCCTTGCAGCCCGGCAGGAGCACGGGGGCGGTGGCAAGGAGCAAAGCAGGCCCCAACACCGGGGCTTCCGGGGAGCCCACGCCCAGGGAGAGCGCACCGGGTCCCTGTGCACTCCCGCTCCTGGCTGGGGCGACCCTCTGCCTGGCCGGGTCCCGTGCTCCTCCCCGTGCCAGCCCTGGGCGGCGGCCGGGCCACTGCAGAGGAGTCTGCCCTGCGGGGTCCGGGGGCCTGGAGGTGCCAGGTCAGGGCCTGGCTGTGGACCGTGCGCCCGGAGGCAGGACCGGCCACTGCCCTGGGACGGACGCCCCAGCCAGGCCACGCTCCGCGCTTCCGCTCCACACGCCCCTCCGCGCTCAGTCCCTGGGCTGCGCCAGACTCCGGGTCAAGGTCGCTCACCTCTGGTTCCTGCTCAGACAGATGCTGAGGCGTGGAGAGAATAAAGGCCCCCCGCTCCCTCAGGTCACGTGTGGGCTCTCGTCCAAGCCCCTGCACTGACCTCTGCAGACCCCCCCACCACCCGTCCCGGCCCCAGCCTCACACGGGGGCCGCAGAGCCCCCGCCCGGGGCCGTTCTCCTGCCCTGTGCTGGGTGGAGCTGTCGCCCAGATTTGAGCAACGAAAGGCTGGGCTTCCCCTACTCTGAGGATGAACGCGGTGGCCTTGGCACCCGGCAGGGGACTCACTGGGGGACTGAATGCAGAGGCCTTGCAGCCTTGGGGGGTGAACCGTCAGCTGGGGGGTTCAGCCTCCCGCGGGGACGGGGCGCAGACGGTTCCTGGGTCTTCTCGCCAGGATCAGGCCACCACACTGTCTCACACGCGCCTCCCTTTAGCCTGGGGACCTGGGTCAGTAATTCCGGCTGTCCTTGTCCCCTCTTCCTGCCCCAGGCCCAGGGGTCCCGCTGCGACCCAGATTGCTCTCAAGGACAGGGCACAGGTCGCTGTGTCCCGCCAGAGCACTCAGAAGCCCTGTGCAAGGGCTGGTCCCTAGCTGCCCCGAGGTGAGCTCTCCTGGTGCCCACACCCAGTCCCTGGAGCGGCCACAGAGTCGGGGATGTCCCCAGCCAGGAGTCCCCAAGAATGTGAACCCCAGCTGTCTGGAAACCTACTTCCTTCTCGGGCTGGAGGACGTTGTCCCTGGAAAACGGACTGCCTCCTGGAAGGCCCCGGGATTTCTCTGTGCCCCCGGCCACCTGGAGTCCGGCTGCAGCCACAACCTCTCCGGAGGACCAGAGGTCGCCCTGCCAGCACCTGGGGCCTGCCACGTGCGTTGGGGGGCGCCGAGTGGGGCGTTTTTTTGTGTGTGTTTGTTTTGATTTTTAATTTAAGAGGTGGAGGCTGTGGGCCTGAACACCCCGTTTGAGCCTGGAAGGGAGCGGGCGCCGGGATCCGGATTCGGACCCGAACCTGCTCTAGCAGAGGCGCGGGCAGCCTCCGACGCCCCCGCCCCCGCGGCGCGCACCGTGGGCCGCCACCAGCAGCCGCCGAGCCCCGCAGCTGCAGCGACAGCGCGCGGCGGCCACTGCCGCGGGGCCCGAGGAACCGAATGGGTTTCCCACGCCTCCCTGCTCCACCCCGCAGCCTCCAAACGCCCGCCGACGAATCCGGTCGTTCCGTCTTCGCCCATCCTGAGCCTGCGGGCCCACCCCGCGCCCCGAGTCGCCAGCGCCTCCTGGAGCAGGGGGCTCCGGCGCTGCCCGCACCCCGGGGTCGCCCCCCACCCCCACCGCGGGGCCGGGAGCAGCGTCGTTCCCTCCCAGAGCCCCGGCCCCGCGCCTACTCCGGAACGGGCCCGCGTGGACGCGGCCGTCGCCTCCTGCACCCGGCCCAGGGCGCGCGCGGACAGGCCCCTGATGACAACGAAAGCAGCCACCCGCGTCGCCTTCCCGGGACCGAGCCCCGCGAGCCGCGGGTGCGAGGCGGTCCTTCGAGTGCGCGGACGCCCCGCAGCCCAGGACCGCGGCCGAGCCGCCTCGTGCCGAGGGGCCCCCCACGTCGGCTAGCGCGCGAGCCCACAGCGCGCTTCGCGGAGCCGCTGGGCGCCCCTCGGGCCGAGGTCCCTGCCCCCCGAGCCGCCGGCGCAGTTCCGAAACGAAATTTCGTTTTTGGTCCTAAGCGCTGCGCGCCCCGCAGACGCGACGCTGGAGAGGGGGGCCGCGCCTCAGTGTCCCCATCTGTGGAATGGGGCCAGACGCTCCGGGCGCCCCCCGCCCTCGCGGGTCTGCGTGAAGAAGAAGGGGGCCGCGGGCCATCCACCTTCGGGGCCAGGGGCGCGCGGTGGGGCTCGGAGGCGGCGCGGGGCGGGAAGGGGCGCGAGGCTGCGACTGAGCGTCCGCGCCCTTCACGCCCGCCCCCGCCCCATCCCCGAAGGCCCCTCTCCAGGGCTCGGGGGTAGGGAGAGGGTCCAGCTCCGCCCCCGGACGGGGTTCGGCTCGCCCCGGGCGGTACCTCCAGGTCCCCCACCCCGAAGTTTAACACGCCGCGCTCCGGCTCTCGGGGCGGTCACCCTGCACCCCATATCACGCAGAGGGTGGGTGCTGGGACTGCCAGGGTGGGAGGACAGGCGACAGAGGCCTCGGTCCTCCTGCGGGGGACACGCCGGGTCTCCCTGCGGCTCCCGGTGCTGCGGGGCGGGACCCCGGCGCTCCCGGTGGCGGCGGTGGGCGGGCTCCGCACGTCGGGGAGGGGCCCTCGGGCGTGACCTTGGCAGTTCCGGCGTCTTTATCCGCCTTGAACTAGCCGCGGGTGTTGACTGCGGGGGAGGGGCAGCGAGGGGAGGGGGCGCGGCCCGAGCAAACTCTCCAGGCCTCCCACCGGTTCTGGGCGCACTGACGGGACAGGGGAAGAGAGTGCAGTGCCCAGGGGGACGCCCAAGGGGACACTCCCCCCCACACACACACACACACTTTGCTCTCTGCTAAGCCGGTAATTGCCCTGCGCGCAGTGAGGACGGGGCTCCCTGAGGGAGGAGAAAAGGGCTGAGAACAGGACCGCCCCCCAATCCCCCTCCCCGGGAGGGAAAGGTCACCCCCTGAGTGGTTTCAAGATGACGGAATCGGTCTGCACGTCCTCGTGGGGCGCCCCGCCCCCCTGCTCCTGCCCCAGGACCCTGGGCTCTAGGAGGGGACCCGGGCTCAGGAAGCTGGCGCTGGTGCCCGCCCGCGGGGCCTGGCAGGGTCCCCCCCATTCTTTCCTCCTGTATCCCAGACTGAAGGCCCCAAAGAAGGAACAGTGGCTCAAGTGGCAGGGACCCACGTGCACAAGGCCCACAAGGCCCCTACAGCCCAAGCAGGTCAGAGCACCTCATGAGGACCTACTGTGTGCCGGGCCTGGGCTAGGGTGAAGATGGCTGGGTCCCGGCCTTGAGCAGCCCCCCACTCACGGGGCAAACCCCCCCCCATGATATTGGTGGCACGGAATGCAAGTGCTGTGCCCGGCAGTGACACAGAGGGACTGCCTCGCAGGGTGTCCCGTGCACACCTGGGGTCTCCCCTCTCCACCTCATGTGTGGGTGCTGACCCCCCCCTTGCCAGAGCACGCAGACAGCTGTGGGGGGGGGGCGGTGAGGACAGGAGGAGCTTTATCTCAGAGCCAGTTTCTTCCCCGTCCCTCTGAGACCCTGGGTCAGCGCCCCCTGCCCCCCGCTTCCTGAGGGCCCCAATCTCTTCTATGGATGTAGACAAACCAGGGTTTACTGGGGGGACCTTATGCTTCCCGGGAGCCCTGTAGGTTGTTGAAGCACAGACTGGGGTCCCTGCACCCCAGACCCCTCTGACCCCTGGACCAAGGCCTGTCCCTAGAGGCTCAGAGCTGGAGTCAAGAGGTCAGTGACCCCCCGCCTGGACACAGGGCTCCTGGAGCAAGGCCTAAGGGGCCCCCCGTGTCGGGCCCCGCCTTCCGACCTTGGCCTGCCCTTGTCTTGCCTGGTCAGCGAGGAGGCTGCGGGGGCCGCGGACTCCTGGCCCCTGGAGCTCAGTGCTTCCCACAGGTCTCCCCCCTGCCCTCCGGGGGCCACGCTGCAGACCCAGCATTCATTCATTCATTCATTCATTCACTCACATGGGGCAGAGGCCCCAGTGAGGCCCAGCGCTGCTGGGACAGCCCTACGGTGCCGTCCGCGGTGACAGCCACGTCTTCCTGCAGACCTGGAGCTCTCCTCTCGGGCGCCTGATCCACGCCGAAGCCGCGGGGCCCGGCCCGGGCCTGGGGCCTGCTGGGAGCTCCGTGCGTGAACGAAGCGAGCTGCATGGGCGGAAAGGGACCCTGGGCTCTCTGCGGCCTGGTCGCAGCCCAGGGGACGGCAGAGGGAAGTGAGGGGCAACTCGGCAGGACACCGCAGGGGAGGCAGCAGCCCTGAGCCAGGTGACCTGTGCTTTGGCTGTCCCGACTTGCGAGGGGCCACCTGTGCCAGTCCCCTGGGGCTGGGGGGCAAGAGTGAGCAAGTCACCCAGGTCCCCGGCTGCATGGCGCACACCTGGATAAGGAAGCCCACCTGCTAGACGGCCTTGGCAGGTGGAAGGGGCAGGGGACGCAGCAGAAAGGTCATTCTAGGGAGAGACTGTCACTCCACGGGGTTCGCCGGCCGTCGCCCGGCTCGGCTCCCGCCCCCCGGTTGCCTCCTGGTGCCCTGCAACCCTGACAGCCATCTATTCGGTGGAAACTGCAATTACTTCCACCTCACCCCTGGGGACACTGAGGCTCAGGGGTGCAGGGCACGTGCTGGGGGCAGGAAAGAGAACAGGGCACACCGCCTGACCCCAAGCCCTGCTCCATCGGCAGCAAGATGCCCCCCCCCTGGGGTGTGCACGTGACAGAGGCGACACCACAACGGGCTTCCATCCGGGACCCTTTCCTGGGGTCACGTGGCGCCAGGAGCGTGCACTCCAGAGCGCGCTGGCCTCCAAGTGGGCCACGTGCTCCTAACCACGACCGAGGTGTTAATTTGCCCGTGTCCACGAAGATAGCCATCTGGGGTCCGCATTTCCTCAGAGCTGACCCTCGCTGCGGGGTGGGGGGTCAGGGCCCCCCTGCAGGGTGGCCATCACCACCATGTTCCCGAGGGGCAGGCCCCACATCCCGGCCAGTGGCTCCGGGGGCCCCGTTTGGGGGCTAAGACGTCACGCGAGTCACACTCGGCCTACGGGCTTCTAATAAGGGATTTCCAATCACAAAAAGTGTCATTTAAAAAAATACGTGTGTCAGTTTAAGTGTGCGCCAAGCCCGGGCCACACGGGACATCGTCGTTCTTCTAATACACACGAGTGAGCCCGTTTTCGCATGAGAGACGTAGCCGTTTCTAGCAGAAGAGGGATGCTTTTAAAATCGGTTAATTAATACACAGCAGGTAATGGTGCGTGGCACGTCGTGGCGGAGGGTAAATTTCATTTTGGAGGATGGAAGGATGTGTGTGTGTGTGAGTGTGTGTGTGTGTGTGTGTGAGTGTGTGTGTGTGAGAGTGTGTGTGAGTGTGTGTGTGTGAGTGTGTGAGTGTGTGTGTGTGTGAGTGTGTCATAATCACCTTGGCTTCACCTCCCTCCGCCTTTAATTTTTACAGCTGGAGCTGTTTATCCTCGCTTCGACGTTCACTGAACAGGAAAAACTATCCCTTACACAAAGCCATTGAAAACGCGGCATCGTATGTGGATTTCTCAACGTAAATAAATCCCACGAACCGAGATGTATGTGCCCCGAGTGACGTCACTCACTCACGTGGCCTTCCCGGCCGAGCTGAGCTGGCGTTCAGTGCTTTTCCTGTCGTGCTGGTGCTTTTTGCAAAATTGCAAAAGCCACCGGGGCATCGTGCCCGACCCAGGACATGAGAAATCTCTCCGCCTGGGGTCGGTCGAGCAGAACGAGACCTCCAGCTCCGTGGTGCAAGTGTCACAGCCTGCTCTCACGGCCTTCGCTTCCCAACTGTCAGTTCCGAGGCTGAAAGACGGTGAAAGCTTCCGGAAGGGTCCGTGCAGCCCCAGCGGAAGCGGAGGGCCCTCTGCGTCTCCGAGACCCTGCCGTCGAGTCCAGCGGCAGGGTAACCACGTGGAAGTGAATCAGGAACAGCAAAATCATCGCGGACAGAGGAGTGAGACGTGGTCTGTCCATGCCGTGGCGGCGTGGCGTATCGGCTGACGTCACTCACGAACTTCGGAGACTTTATTCTCAGGGAGAGGGGCCCGTCGCAGAAGGCCACGTGTTGTAGGACACCCTCCGCGTGAAATGTCCGGGGTGGGCAAGTCCCCACAAGCAGGGAATAGGTTAGTGGCTGCCAGGCGGGGGCGGGGGAGCGGGAGGAACTGCTTAGTGGGGACGGGTCGCCTCTGGGAAGATGAGGTCAGGAATGAGACGGCGGTGACAGTGGCACAGCACGCCAGTGTGCTAAATGCCACTGTCACATACGCTCGGGGGAATGTCAGGATATGCGAATTATGATGTCTCAATATATCTCTTATTTAAGGAGCCACTGCTGAGCATGCGTGTCTAAAAGCTTTAGACTCGTCTGAAAGCTTTGTATTTTTTCTTCTGAAACGAGCATGCAGCCAGACAGACGAGTGTGGGAGACGCACGTACACACGCGCCCGGACGTGGCCCCGGCACCTCGGCACAGCCTCGCCCCCCTAAGCGCGTCCCCCCCAGCAGCCCAGAGGTGCCCCCTGCCTGGTTTCTGTCCTAACTCTCTCCGAGTCTTAGCAGCGAATGCAAACATCTAAATGACACATGTCATATGATTCTCTTCACACGAAGCACCCAGCTCGGCGAGTCCACAGGAAGAACCCAGAGTGTCCCCGCCGTGGGAGGGCAGGCAGTGGCGACAGGGGCAGGCGAAGGTTTGAGGAGGTCATGGGCACCGGCCCCCGGGAGGTGGACGGGACACCCAGGTGGGGAGCCCACGCGTGGGGAAACGGGGCTGACCACAGTCGGGGGCCCAAGGAATCCAGTGTGGCCCTGTGTTCACTCAAGCGGCACACACTCATTGCACACCTACTGTGTGCCAGCGTCACCGTGGGCCCCAGGCATGTAGCCGTGACCCAAACAGACAAAAGGCCCCGCTTCCCACGGAGCGTGCTTTCTCATGGGGAGGCGGCTGGGAGAGTGACAGGGGTACCTCGCCTTGGAAGGGGGTTCGCGGAGAAAGGGGAGGGGGGAGGCGTCGGGGGAGGAGGGCACAGGTCTCGGTAGGAGGCCGAGGGAGACCTCTCTGAGCTGGCGGCAGGCGAGCAGAGAGTGAAGAAGTGAGGCGGGAGCCGTGTGCCCGCCCCGGGAACAGCATTGGGGCAGAGGGAACAGCCCGTGTGGAGCCCCTGAGGCGAACATGGCCAGCGTGGCCGGCACCAAAGCATGGAGGAGGGAAGAGCAGGAAGTCGGTGGGTGGGGGGTGCGAATTAAGGCTGCAGACGGAGTGAACGTGGTCAATTAGCTGACGCAGAGAGAGGGAGAGTGTCCTGGGTTGCCCAGGAGGCCCCAAGGTCATCACGAAGTCCTTAAATGTCACAGAGGGTGGCCGAAAGACTCCAGTGGCCTTGCCGGCCTTGCCTGTGAAAGGGGCCATGAGCCAGGGGGCGAGGGCGGCCGCTAGGAGCTGGGAGAGGCAAGGCCTGCCTCCCAGGCCCTCCACCGACACCCTTGGGACACATTTTAAACAGACCTCTGTGCTGTTTGAAGTCGCTCCAGGTGTGGTAACCTGTCACAGTGGCCACGGGGAAAACTCACTTCATCTACACGTGGCCAAGCCAAGCCAGGTCAAGACCACACATGTCTGGAACAGGCTTTATCTGTCCACCTTCCCAGAATGACAGTTCGGCTGGGTATAGCATTCCAGATTGTTCTACTCATCCCTTTGGTCTGGGCCCGATGCCACCCAGGTTTCCAGGGGGGCCTGTCTCCGGGGAGTTTTCTGGAACCTTCCCCATGGCACATTTCTGCAGCAGAAAGAACTGATCCACAGAGTCCGTTCATGCCACCCCACGGACTGCCACGTAGACGATGGGCGTGGTGATGTGGATACACACGTTGTGACGTGATGTCCCGAAGCCCAAGGCAGGACGAGGGGACCTTTCCGGGTGTAAACTGAAATATTAACGGTGCTGTCCCGAGCGGTGGCATTTCGGGGCTTATCTGCGTTGTCATTTCTCTCCAGGGACCCTGCAGGCCTTGGGTCATGGGCACGTGTTTGGGAGGGACCTGAGACACTGCCTCCCAGAAGCTGTGGGCGACCGTCCCCTCTGCACACCTGAGAGACGGGCTTTCAATAAAACTTTCTCTTCCAAATATCAACTTCATTGATGAGTTTAAGCTTCATTTCTACCGGGCTGTGGGAGGCGGGGACAGTTGGTTGAGATGGGGGGCGCCCCTGGTCCAGGGCGTTGATCCCGAGGCCTGGGGTCGGGGAGGGGGCAGGAGCGCAGGCTCCAGAGCCTGTGGCCACACCACGGCCACCCTGGTCACACCTGTTTGGACGTCAGCCTCCTCTGCAACTGTGAGGACCGCGCCCCCATCCTGCCCACCCACGGGGCTCTGCGGGGCGAAGGTCACAGGCGGCGTGAAGGGCTGGGAATGCCACACGTACCACGGACCGTCTAACCACCCACAGGTGGCCCCTCAGCGGCATCGAGCACCCTCACGGCCTCGTGCGGCTGTCACCACCCCCATCTCCGGAACGTCCTCATCGTCCCAATCCCCTCCCCCGGCCCGGCACCCACCACCCTCCCCCTCCTGTCTCTGTGGATCCGACTCCTCCAGGGGCCCCCCGTCCTCTGCGCCCGGCCGTGTCACTCAGCACAGCGTCCTCAGCCATCGGAGCTCCCACCTCACTCACAGCTGGCCGACACCCCGCTCGTGGGCAGACCCCACGGCCTCCCTCGCCGGGCTGTTCTCTGCGCCCGCTTGGCTGGCGGCTTCTCTGCGTGGACGGGGGGCTGTGGGCCGTTCGGGGGGAAATATTTGGGGGTACGGGCCCTCCCTCTAACACCTCTGCCTCCTCCCTCCAATTCCCAGTGGGTGTGCAGTGGGTGCCCCCTCTGAAGTCCCCGCCTTGTCACTAAGGGGCAGTGGGCCTTACAGCTGAGGGTCACTCACCTCCAGCTCTCGCTGCCCCCCGAGGGAGATGGCACGTGCTCCTGTGGGCCGTGAGGTCAGACAGGGGCGGGAGGCAGGCGGCACTTGCGTTGACCCCTGGAGGTGGGGGACAGGGGCTGAAGGGGGCTCTACATGGCCTTCCCCGCTGTGGCCATGTGTGGTCCCCTGACGGCCCGCCATGGGCTCACCGGAGCACCTGCGGGTCCTTCCTGCCCCCCAGTTCTCCTCTGCCCTCCCCAGGGTGGCTGGGACAGCCGTCCCACTCAGGCTCTCCCTCCCGCCCCCCACCTGTGGGCCCAGGAGGACCCCGGGGGCCACTGGGCAGGGCTTCGGCCTGGGGTTCCCGGTGCAATCTGGGGCTCAGACAGCGGCTCCCCACTCCCTGGGGTCAACGCGGGCACTGGGCGCCCTCTGCGGCCAGCCCCCCCACCCCCCGCCCTCCACGCTTGCTGCAAAAGCCCCAACATCTGGTTCCCCAACATCTCTCCCCCCACACAACCCTTGGGGTGCCCCCCAGTGTGAGCGTCTTGCCTGTGTCTTCCCCCGTATTCTCCAGGGCCCGCGGAGACCGGCCCGTGGAGACGAGCAGCAGTCAGGCAGCGGGCGGAGGACGGATGGACACACGGATGACGGACGGCTGGATTTCCCACCGAGGATGGAGGAAACTGACTCGACGACCCCCAGGGGGAGGGACCTTGTTCAAGGTCACAGGGCTCGCTGGCGACACAGCTGGCCCGCGACCCCTGACCTCTGTCCTGCCATCCGGCTGTCCGCAGCGGTTCATGTCGCTTTGACGGCCAGGCGGGTCTGTGTGTCCTGGCTGCCCGGCCCCAGGCCGGAGGCCACCCTCGCCGCCTCCACCTGCACCCCGCCTGTCGCTTCCTGGCCACGCGATCTGGGCACAGAACCCAGGAACAGGCGGCGATGCCCGGCCCCCAGGCCGCTGCTCGGAAGAAACACGACGAGAGGCTCGAAGGTGCGAGGTGGACGCGGGGTGCCGGCCTCTGCGCCCCGCTCCGCCCCGCCGGACACTGCCTTCCGGCTCTCCAGGATCCCCAGAGACCGCTGCACCCCAACCGCCTTGTTGCCCCGCAGCTCTGCCCAGGCTCATCCCACTCTCACCCCTGAAACTGGACACGACCCCCTGTCCCCAGGGCCTCGCCGAGACCGTCCCCTGTGAGGGGGGTCTGGATAGACCCAGGGCCCAGACGCCCAGGGCGGCAGGGAGCCACCACACAGCGGCCCAGAGAGCAGGGTGCTCCCACCCGCCCGCCGCTCTGCGCCCCACAGCCCCACGTTCCCTGGGACCCCGCTCCGGCCAGCCCCACATCCGCACGCACCCCTCCTGGGGTCCCTGAGGCTGACCGGCCCGGCCTGGCTGACCTGCCACCTCCCCCTGCAGAGGGGCTGGCTGAACCTGGCCGTGGTCCCGCCCGGGCCCGTCCCGGGTGGGGGCCTGGGGACCACCTAGGCTCCCACGGCGTCAGGCCGGCCGGCCGGGTGCAACCAGGCCCCCGCCGTGCGGGCCGGGGCCGTCCTCTGCCATCATGGGCTGGCTCTGCTGGCCGTGGCACAGCCTCGTCCGGGGACCCCGTGGGGCGCGGAGTCCCCTGCGGGGCTGCCCCTGGCCCTCTGTAAACGGGGCTCTGCAGGAATGACTCCAGGGTTTTTATGGGTTTGCCTTAAAGATTTTATTTCCAGAAAAAACCAAAGCAATTAATCCAAATTACAGAGCAGTCATTTGCAATAATATTTGCTTTAAATATATGTATTTTTAAAAACCCCTAAGCTGTGAGCCTCCAGTGGATTCGGGGTGAAGGGCACCTTGAAATAATTACATTTTTTGCTCGTTTTATGTTGTGAAAACGGCTCAGGCAACTTGGGGAAGCATTGTAAAACGCTCAGCTGACCCCCTTATGAAGGCGACATTATTTTTCTCTCCAGATTCTGCCAGAATAACCAGGCCGACCGTTTACTCTCCTGCCTCAAAGGTGGGTCCCCTTCCAAAGGCGCCCCGAGCATTGGTGCAGCTGCCGCCCGCCCCCACCTGGGCCGGGAGGGGAGAGAGGGGGGCGGTCGGGGCCTGCATGGTGGGGGGTCCTCCAGCTGGCAGCCGAGCCCACCGCCCCACTCAGGAGGGTGGGGGGACCCAGGTTCACCGGCCCCTTTTCTCTCGGGGACTTTGGGGACCTCGCCCCCTGGGATCAGCACAGTCCAGAGAGAGGACAGTCCAGCCCAGCTGGGACCCCGAGCACGCCTTGGACTCCTGGAAATTTGAGAATTCAGTGAAAGATTAAACAGTGCCTCGTGCGACAGAGCACCCAGCTGTGTGGGGTCAGGAACCAGGGCTCGGCGCCAGCGCGGCCACCGGGCGTCCAGGGACCTCGGGCAGGAGCCCTCCCTCCCGTTCCCGGCATTGACCACCCAGTGTCCCTTCCCCTTTATTTCTTAGACTTGGATCTAGGATCTGTTTTGACGGTTTTTGTTTTGTGGTGTGTTGTGTGTGTGTGTGTGTGTGTGTGCAGTGCGAGGTAAGGTTGAAGTTCATGTCTTCGCATCCGAGTGTCCGATTGTCCCGGCATCACTTGTCGATGGGTCTGTCACTTCCCCATCAAACTAACTGCCGTAGCAAACTCACCAAAAATGAATTGACCAAAAGTTATGTGTGATCTCCGTGCGAACGGTCCAGCCTCTCGCCAATCCCATTCTGCTTGGATGATTCTAGTTTTAGAAACCTTGAGATATACTCTAAGTCTTCTAACGTTTCTTCTTCTTTTTTTTTCAAAACTGTTGCGTTTGTTTTCGGTCTTTTGCATTTCCACAGAAACAGGAAATCTGGCCCGTCCATTTCTACAAGAACGATTTCTTACCCTTTTTATTGGAGTGGCATTGACTCTAGCAATAAATTTTAGGAAAACTGTCATTCTAACGATACCGACCGTTCCAGTCCAAGAACGTGGCGTGTCTCTCCATTTATTTCTGTCATTCATCCATCTCAACAGCGGTTGGTAGTTTTCTGACTATGAGGCTTATGATTTTTTTTTTAATTTCCTGGTTTTTGGTTTTTGTTGTGGTTGAATCGATTGCTAAGTGTCTTACACCTTTTTCCTTTGGTAATCTTTTTCTTTCCATTTCCAATTGTTCGTTGCTAATACGTGGAAATCCAATCACCTTGGTACGTTATCTTTTGTATGTTGCAAACTGGTTGGTTCCTGTAGCTTCTTTGCAGCTTCTTTTGGGTTTTTTTTTACCTGAACAAATATGTTATCTGCCCCTAACTACAGTTTGTGTGTTTTTTAAATATCCCTTTCATCTTAGTGGTTACATGTATTGCATAAAGTTGCTCATAGCATTTCTTATTGTTCTTTTACTGTCTGTATGCCTAGCTGGGACGTTCCCTCTTTCATCCCAGACATTGATAATTTGTGACTTCTCTCCTTCCTCCCTGATCAGTTTGGCTAGAGATTTATCAACACACCTTTTCAAGAATAGGTTTTGGGGTTATTGATGCTCCTCTATTTTTTTGTTTTTCTGTTTTCTATTTCACTTACTTTTTGCTCTTATCTTTATTATTTCCTTCTGCTTACTCACTTGAATTTTTTTTTAACTTTATAGTCATTCAGAAGGGAGTATAGGTCATTAATTTGACATTCTTCTTTTCTACTAAAGGCTTAATGTGACACTGCTTAGCTGCATCCCACAAATTTCTAGTACTGTGTTTTCATTTTTATTCAGTTCAAAATATTTTCTGATTTCTCTTTTTGGTCCATGAGTTATTTAGAAGTGTGTCGGGTAGTTTCCAAATATTTTGGAATTTTCAGGTATTGTCTAGTTTAATTCTCTTATAGTTAGAAAACATCATATTATTTCAATCTTTTAAAATGTATTGGGACTCGTTTTATGGCTCAGAATATGGTCTCTCTTGTGACTATTTTCTGTGCAGGTGAATCAATACTATCCATGGTAATATTTTTATTCTTAAATAAAACGTTATTAATGTTAATATAGCAGCTACTGCTTTTTTGATTGGTGTTTACATGATACAGCTTTCCTTTTCACTTATCTGGGTTTCTTGTAAACAGCAGATAGTGGAGTCTTCATTTAAAAATAATCTATTGTGACAATTTCTGCCTTTTAATTAAAATGTTTTTGCCATTTACGTGCAATGTGATCGCATGTATGGCTGGGTTTAAATACACCATCTTATCCTTTTTCTTTTCATCTCGTTCCTTTGCTGTTCTTGCTTTCCCTGCCCTCTTGATTTGCATGAATGTTTTCAGATACGTATCTAACTCCCAATAGGAGCTCATCGGCTCCATCTTCTCCCTTATTGATCACTGTTAGCTTATCGAAGGGCTTCCAGGTGTTGTCATCACTTCACCCTACAGCTGTGCGCCTCCGTTCCCTTTCTCTGTCCTTTGTGTCACTGTCAGAAATGTCACTTCCTCGTCTTATAAAACCTATAACGCATTATTATTATTTTCATTTAAGAAGTTAATTGTTTAAAACTTTTTAAATTAATTTAAATGCTCTTATACCTACCTGCCCCATACCTGTCATTTCCAGTGTCCTTCCTTTCTCTTTGTAGGGGGGTCTGTATTTCCCTCTGCTGTCATTTACCTCCTGTGTGAAGAATGTGATTTGACATGTGTTGTCATGCTGGTCGACTGACCATAAATTGCCTGACTTCGAAAGACATTGTTGCTGGGTATAGAACTCTCTGTGGACCGTTTTCTTCCTTTGGTACTTTCCAAAGACTCCGCGTTGTCTTCTGGCTGACATCGTTCCTGGTGAGAAATGTGTTTATGTGCGTATCTCCGATCATCCGTACGTAATCTGTCTTTTATTCTCTGGCTCCTCGTGAGATTTTTCGTTGAGTGCCTTAGCGAATTGATTATGACATCCTTGGGGCTGGTTTTCGTCTTGCTTTTTTCTGCTCAGCTTTCATAGAGAGTGTGTTTTTTTTTTTTTAAATAGAATTTTTGAATATTTTCAGCAACTATGTCTTCGGATACTTTTCCATTTCACTTCTCCTTCCTCCCCATCAGGTATCCCAGGGACGTTTACGTGGGGCTGCTTCCTACTACCCGCTGATCACTGTTGTTTGGTCGGATTATTTTTCCCAGTCATTTTTCTCTCTATATTATTTTGGATCATTTCTCTTGTTCTCTTTAAAAAATCCTAGTGATTACTTTTAAATTTCTTCGCGGTATCTAATCTGTCATTAATTCCATTCAGTATTTTTTTTCTATTCCAGATCATGTATATATTTTTTTAATTTTTAAAAGTTTATTTTGGGTCTCCGCTATATTTTCTGTTTTTCTCCTCATCCTATTTATATTTTCCTCTGCCTTTTTGCTAACATAGATCATCCTTCTATTTGTTGTTTTCACGTTCATTTCGATCAGTTAGCTCATTTATAGGTCTATTTCTAATTATTGGCTTTAACCTTGAGGCATAAATTCTTGCTTCTTCTCACGCCTGATGTTTTAGAAAAACTCTCTATTTTAGTTCACTCTTGGAGAAGTTGCAAAAGAGTGCACAGAGTTTCGAAATACTCTTTGCTCAACTTGTCCCGATGTTAACATCTTACATAACCCCGGGGCCATCACCACGCGAGCCAGGAGAGTCACACTGACAAGCCGGATTTCGTCAGCGTGAACATCTGTGGGGCTCTGAGCTCATGTTTCTTTAACTCTCCGAGAGCCCTGGGCCCCGTTTGGATCCCCCTCCCCACACTGCAGCCCGGAGACTCTCCCTGGACGGTGCGGTGGGCCATCACAGGGCAGGAGGGAGCACGCACGGGTGACACATGGCATCTCACACTGTCTGGAGAAGGTGCTACATACACACTGGTGACCTCCCACTCAGGGTCACATGGCCTCAAATTCTGTCCTCAGAGACTTGCTCCTTTGTATTTTAAAAAGAGGAACGCAAGCATTCAGGACCTCCCTACTGCGTTACTTCCTGAGGGACGAGGGCAGGGAACAGTGTTGATGGAACACACACCTGCTCTGAGGTGTGCTTTTCACCGGCTTCTCGCTGAAGCCACCGTGTCCCCGGTATTCACCCGAGGCAGGTAGCACAATCCACCCTGCCTTTTCACACACCTGAGACAGATGTCTGCTTATCTTCTGCACACATGTAATGCAGATACCACAAGCCACCTTGTTATTGTAATGCCGTGACATATTAGTCAATTTTATTAGTGCTGTATTCATCTAAATGGCAGGTGTATGGGCGTTTACCGCAAAAAAAAAATCAATTTTTCTATCTATATATAAAAGTTTTCATAATAAAATGTGGGGAAAGGTATATCATGATCAAGTATGGGGTATTCCAGGAATGCAAAGATGGTTTCAATTCAGAAAAAGCGATCGATTGACATGAATGGACTAAGGAAAAACTTACTAGGTATGGGAAAAGGATTTGATAACATTTAGCTTATCAAATTGCTCATTTTTTTCTAAAGCCTCTGAGAAAACGAGGAACGGAAGAAGCTTTCTTATCTTGATGGGGGTGGTTTTCAAAACACCTACAAGAGGTTTCTCCCCGATGGCGTTTCGAAGCGTCTCTCTGGGATCAAGTTCAAGGCTGGGCTGCCGGCCACGTGCAGCCTGAACGTCCCGCCCCCTCAGTCACACGCAAACATCTAGGAGTCAGAAGGAAGAATGCGTAAGAATAAAAATAAACACAGACCCAATCGAAGACTGATCATCTATATCATGGGCATCTGTGTAAAAATCCTCACTCACTGATTAATTAATAGGCAAACACTATGAACAACCGCAAAATAATAAGAGCGTTCGGGAAGATTTCAGATAAAAGGTCAACCCGTGAAAACACCAGCACATCTCTGCGTTGGCAGTAACTCATGGGGAAAAAAAAAAGTCATTAAAAAAACAAGGTGTGAATCACCTGGGCAACACAACGTCTCAGGGAGAGACGAGGAGTTGGTCCGCGGAGCATTCACGAGGCTCTGCAGAAAGACGCTGCGTCTCCGTTCACGAGGGAGAGACGGGACCGGGTTGACACGCTCACGGGGAGGACGCCGAGACGCCCGGGCACAGAACTGACCTCACGCGACCTGCGCCCGAGTCGCGCTCCGTCGGCTTCCCATCAGCCCCCGGGTCTACGTTTTAACCTTTCCTAGCACGGACCTGATTGAACCCAGGGCAAGGACCAGCCAGTACGTTTCTGAAAACAAGAGCAAGGCCAAGGCCGAGGCCTCGCCAGACCTCTCTGAGCCAGTGGCGTGGAGAACGGAGCTCAGAGAGAGGCCCGTGGGGTCCGGACGCAGGACAGACAGACAGACAGACAGACAGACAGTTCCGTGGGTGCGTTCAGGAAAGCATCAAGCCTTGTCCCGGGCCACGGCGGACAGGTGAGGCCCCAGGTGTGGGGGACGAAGCAGCTGCGGACAGGTGAGGCCCCAGGTGTGGGGGATGAAGTCACGGTGGACAGGTGAGGCCCCAGGTGTGGGGGATGAAGTCACGGTGGACAGGTGAGGCCCGAGGTGTGGAAGACGAAGCCACGGCGGACAGGTGAGGCCCCAGGTGTGGGGGACGAAGCAGCTGCAGGTTTATTCACGAGAGAGCGTGTGGGATGACGGCAGTCACTTCGGGCAGAAGAGAACTAGTGAAATCAGAGCCGACACCTTCACCTGCAGCCGGGGACTCGGGGACTCGGGGACTCGGGGACTCGGGGACTCAGGGACTCAGGGACTCGGGCTGCATTAGGATTCAAGATGCGCGCAGATGAAACAGGTTCAGAGTGGAAAACGAAGAAAAGGCAGAGAAAGCCCACGGAGTAGAGGAGGAAGGTGCCGGAGCGAAAAGCAGCCCGTGGTTAATTCAGAAAATGAGACTGAAAGAGAAAGGACTCAGGGGGAGTGGGGGGCGGGGGGTCCGTGGCCAGCACAGCCCCCAGATGGCCACACGCGACAGCCATCAGAGCGACGCAAATTCCAAAAACGATTCCCACCTTCACGCCCAACCCGTCGGCAACCATTTGAAAGTGGAGTGACACCGAGCGTCGTGCTGGGTGTCTGGGGAACGGGCCCCCGGGGCGCCCGTGGGGGTCGGGGATAGAGAGCCCGGGTGCTGAGGTGACAGGCAGACTCGGTGCGTGACGGATGTGTTTGTCACCCGCCCCGTGGGGATGCCCGCCTGGCACTTCCTCCTGCGTGCGGGGGCCACAGCTGACGTGCACCTGGGGACAGACAGTGAGGAGACACAGGGGTCCCAGGAAGCAGCGTCCTCAGAGGACACGGGTGCCCAGAGTGGCCTAGAGGTGCCGGTGATCAGACTGGGCCAGGCTGCTGGGCGAGGTGGGCAGCGAGTGAGATTCCCGGAGTGTCCCCATGTCCCCGTGTCCCCAGCCTCAGGGGACATGCTCTTCCTCTGCACGTGCTCCTCCACCCCTTTCACCTCGTTTTCTCCTGCCTGTCCTTCTGGTCCCAGCTCTGCAGTCACTGCCTCCAGGAAGCCGGCTCTGATTGCTCTCTCCAGCGGGAGTTAAAGTGCAATCTTTTAATGGGCGAACTCGTGACTGAGACAAGCATGAGATAAACGTGTGTCAGCAACGTCCCTTATGTGTTAATTCTTGTGTGAAAGCCGCTCCGAGGACACCGAGAGGACAGGCGTCTCTCAAGGCAGTGGAGCTGGGGAGATGGGGAGCCGGGGACACAGGGGGTGAGCACGGGCCCCAACCCCAGGGAAAGGTCGGGTTTGGGCGCTGTCCCATATGGCCACTCCAGGCGACGAGAGGCCCAGAGTCCCGCTCAGCCACGCCAGCAAGGGGCTGCCATGGACGGGGTCGCCTCACCCCAGAACCTGCCCGGAGGCAGGCCTGCGGAGACGAGCGTCTGGGCATGGGTCGCTGTGTCCCTCACAGCCACCGGCGCCCCTCGCGGGGCTGTCACGTGCCTCCCTGGGGCCTGGGGCGTCACCTCGCCCCCCGCCCCGCAGGCCGCAGGCTGCAGGTGCCCAACCAGGCTGCGCCAGCGAGTGTCACCCGACTCCCACGGCTTCATGACGCCCTCACTGTGGGGGAGCCTGGCAGGGCCCCCGGGCAAGGCGGCCGCCGGCCCCACGGGCGTCCAGGCCACCCCGCGGGGCTCCGGGGGGCGCCGCCAGGCTCCCCCGCGTCTGCGCCTGCGCGGTGTCCAGTCACCACCCCCCGCCCCCGCTCCACCTGTGCCAACATGTCCCAAAGCACACGTGGCACTCGGAGTGCGCCCTCCATGGGGACACACGACCTACTCCGGGCCAGCGGATAAGCTCGCCCCCCCTCCACAGCTGGGCTTCCGGAGGCGCTGGGTCCCCAGCCCCTGCGGGGACCCGCGTGGGGCCGGCCGGTGCCGGGACGCGAGGACGCGCGTCGGACGCCCTCCGGCCCCCTTGGCTCCATCCTGTGACAAAGCCTCCGTCCTCCGGCCAAACACGGGGCAGAAGGTCTCACTCGAGGTCCCAGGACGGAGAGAGGAGCGTTTAAAGCGATTGCGCAAGGCCCACGGGGCGGGGAGAGGACGGCGTGGTGGGGCGTCCCCAGCAGGGCCGCCGGCCGGTCCCCGCCCTGCGCGCCTCCACCGCGGCGGCCAGCGGGCCGGGCTCGGGCGTCGGAGGGTGCCACAGGGCCTGGCGTGGGAGCGTGCCACAGGGCCTGGCGGAAGACACCCAGCGCCCGGGTCCGGCCCCAGGGCTGGGCTGGGCGTGTCCTCCACCCACATGCGTGGCTTCGGGGAGGGAGGCCCTGGGTCCGGCCGGAAGTCAGCCCGTGAGAAGCGGGAGGAGCGGGTTCCGTGCACCTGCGCGGCTCCGCCGGGCTCTTGGGAAGGTGGGAGTGGACAGGGGCTGGGGACGTGTCTCTGCAGACCTGCGGGCAGGAAGCGGGACAGGGCGCCCCGACTCATGCAGTCAGAGCAACCGCCACCCCAAAACTCAAACCCCACACTCGTCATGGGAACAGGCACCTGCGCCTGACACCCCTCCCAGCTGCCCCAGGCCCTCTCCACCGCCACAGCTGGCCATTGTCTGCAGGCCAAACACCTGGCGTTTGCTGGCCCAGAGGATGGCTCGGGTCGCTCTATCCTGGGCCCCTCCCGCCCCTGCCCGAGGCAGGACGCTGATGGCCGTCAGCACCCCTCACGGTGCCCGCTCTTCCCAGGGTCCACGCCTGGGGCAGAGCTTGGGGACACTCTGACTTCCCGTCATGCTCCCGTAGGCGCCCACCCAGGGCACTCCTGCCCCTGGCATCCTGGCCTGCCGGCCCTCAGGGCCGCACAAGGCACTCGCACCCACATGGGGGAGGGGACGTGTGCATGTGCCACACGGCCGGCCACACAGAGCAGGGCCCGTGGCCCCCGGCCTGCCCCGGCTGGCCCAGGAAACGCTGCCTCTGCAGGGCGGTTCAGACCAAGGTTCCAAGCAGCCACTGTCACTGGATCACATGGTACACAGTGTCACATGTGACGTCCCTATGGGCCTCCGGCATTTCGCTTGCGTGGTAAGGGATGGATGTCATGGGCGGGGTGCAGCCGGGGCTGACGTGGACACGGGGCGCCTTGCTGTCGTGAGGCCTCCCTCAGTGTCTGTGCGTGCATGAGGGGGTGTGTGTGCAGATGCACTTCTGTGTGTTATCATGTGTGTGCATGCACTCCTGTGCATGCGCATGGGTGTGAGTAGGTACACGCATTTCTGTGTGTGCATGTGTGTGCATGCACTCCTGTGCATGCGCGTGGGTGTGAGTAGGTACACGCATTTCTGTGTGTGCATGTGTGTGCATGCATTTCTGTGCATGCATGTGGGTGTGAGTAGGTACACGCATTTCTGTGTGCATGTGTGTGCATGCACTTCTGTGCATGCACGTGGGTGTGAGTAGGTACATGCATTTCTGTGTGTGCATGTGTGTGCATGCATTTCTGTGCATGCACGTGGGTGTATATAGGTTCTGCATGTCTGTGCATGCACGTGGGTGTGTGCACACTTGTGTAAGCGTCCCTGTGTGCCTCGCCTACACGCGCATATGTGCACATGTGTGTCTCTGCGTGTGTGGGGGTGTGTTATGCACCCCTGCAGCCTGCAGCGCACATCCACACACCTCCAGAGGGTCCCCAAGGCACGGGAGGCTGGCCCAGGGAATGACCAGGACGCAGACGGGGCCAGGGGCCCGCCCAGTCCTCTCAGCCGGAGTCACGGCCAGAGACTGAGTCACCGATGACGCGTTGGCCAGACGGGCTGCTCGGCGCCCTCCGTGAGCCGCGCAGGCTCCCTGCGGTGTGGACCGGCCTCAGCAGCAGGCGAGCAATTTCCCCCTAGGTCTGGGCGCGGCTGTGGTTCTGTTGCAGAAATTTATATTTTTTTAGAGTTCCAAACACTTGACTCCTGCCTTCATCCACCAGCTTTTGGAAAAGCGAGCCCGTTTCCTAGCTTTCTGCCACCATGCCTGAGCCGCCTCCTGTGACATCACTTTGCCGCCGGCACCACTGGGGAATGGGGACATTAGGGGCCTTGAGGGGCACGGCGCGCTTCCGTGGGTCCTGGCTCAGGCCCTGCCTCTCTCCAGGCCACTGTCCTGCGTGTCGCACACTTGGGCACAGGCGTCTCTGGAACACTGAGATTCGTGTGCCAGGGGGAGGCATTTGGCCAGTGTGAGCAAACTGGGCCAAATGTCCAACACGCCCACAGCACGAATGTAACCCCAAGGTGCCAAGCGCAGCTGACGCCTCCAGTGGGAGGCATTTGTCTGCCAGGCTCAGTGCCGCGTCTGTCTGCTGGCAGAACCCCTCCTCCTCGGGGGAGGTCGCCCCGCTTCGAGCAGACCTTCGACTGATTAGATGCGGCCCACCACGCGTGGAGAGCAATCTGCTTTACTCTTGTCTACGAATGTGAACGCTCACCTCATCTAAAAAAACGCGTCACAGCAACGTCTAGACCAGTGTTTGACCCAGAGTCTGGCCACTGTGGCCTGGACCAGAGGACACACACACCCGGCCATCACGAGCCCCTGGAGACTGGCCGAAACTGTGAGCAGACAGGCTCGCTCGGAGCCCCGCCAGGATGGGGCCGGGTGTCCGGAGTTCTGGCCGTAGATTAGGGCTCGTACGGGGCTCGGTCATGTGCAGGTCGGGTCACGTACGAGCAACGCTATTCACGCCTAACACGGAGCTGGCCGCTGTCGGCGAGGAGTGAGGCCGGCGTGGAGGTGGCAGGAGGGACCGTGAGACGCCGCCCAGGCCCCCCTGCCCACCAGGCCTGGGGCGTCCTGCCCGCCTGGCCCAGGGCTCTGGGGCCGCGGCGCTTCTGGGCTGGGCGTTAGGAAGGAAGGGGGTCCCCAGCAAGGAGACGATGGGAGGACACTTGCTCCCCCGTCGGTGACGGGGGCCTGCCCTGGAAAAGCCCCCTGCAGGTCCACCTTCTTCCCGCGGCCTCCAGGCAAACCCACCTGGACTCGCCGGAGGACGCGCTGGGGTCACCGGGGCGGGGGGGCTCCCACAGTGGGCCCCGAGAGTGGCTCCCACAGGCATCATCATGGGGGCACGGGAGAGAAATCCTCGTTCTGCTGGCGACTGCCCCTTCCTCGCTCTGCAGCGCCCACAGCACCCCCCAGGAGGGGCCCGCAGAGAGCTCCTGCGAGGACAGCCGGCCCTGTCCCCACGTCCAGGAGAGGACCGCAGAGCTCCCGTGAGGACAGTGGGGACAGAGGGTGTGGGAACCGCGGGGAGGGGCTCATCCTTGGGGCCCTTGCTGGACTGTGGGACACCCTGGGGGTCCTCACCCTCCCCGAATCCCAGCCGGCACCTGATACTCAGCACTGCGAGTTCCTGGTGACACCCAGTCGTGTAGGAGACTCCAGGACCCACGTGGCGGCCACCGAGTGAAGCCAGCGGCTTGGTCTCCAAGGCCCCTTGGGCAAGACTTCCTCCAGCCACGCCGCTCCCCAGCTCGCAGGGCTTTGTGGGAGCCCCCCGTCTGGCGGTGGGGGGGGAGGGGAGGGGGCCGTGGAAGCCCTCCCCGTGCACCCCCGGGGTGTCGGGGTGGCCGTGGGGGCCGGGCCGGCCTCCTAGCACACGGCCGCCCCCCCCGCGCCCGCCTCACACGGGGCCCGTCGCTGTCACGCCCCGCAGCGGGGCGCTCGTTTGGGCTGGCGGCGGCCCACCCTCGCCGACCCCGGCTGCGTAACAGGGAGGCGTCCGCTTACTCGGCTGACGCCTCCCAGCCAGGCCCCAGCCGGCCTGTGGCGGGCGCACCAGCCTCCGCCGCCCCCTGCCAGGCTTCTGGGGGTCCTGTGCCGTGGCCCGCACCCTCCAGCAGCCTGGCAGCGGCGGACGGAGGCCCCCAGGCTGCGGGGGTGGGGGCCGCCGCCTGTGACCAGAGTTGGCCAGCGCGGGCGCCGGCGGGCCACTGGGACGCCCCCGCCCCCCCCCCCCCCCCCCCCCACACACACACACACACACCCCGACTGCGTCTCTCCCGCGTCATCCCCGGCCCTGCCAGGCCTCGGCCTCCGGTCCACAGATGACAGTGCGTGGGGGAGGGGGGCGGGGCAGACCCCAGAAGAGCCGCGCCTGTGCGTGGTCCAGCCAGGCCCCCCGTGGGCGGCAACGACCCCCGGCCACCGCCACCCTGGCCCCGCGAGCCCCGGCCGTGGCCCCGCCGCCCAGGTGTGGCGACCTGGGACCCCGGGGCCCTGCAGCCCCGCCACCCTCTCCCTCCCGCAGCGGCCGCTGCCAAAGGTGGGGCGAGGCCGAGAATAATGGGGGAAATTATTATGTCTTCACGCCGCTGGAGCCCGGCCCGGCCCCCCGCGAGGCCGATAACCGGGACGCAGCATCTTATGTTTCCGAGCGCCGAGCCAGGGCTGGCTGTGACAATAAGCGCACTGTTCCCAGGGCCGGGCATCGTCACCGGGTCACAGAGCCCCCAGCGCACGGGGCCGGCGTGCCTGGGGAGGCCAGGACGGGGCGAGCAGGCGCTGGGCACCTAAACCGGACGGGCGAGAGCGGTGGCCGGGCCTGAGGAGCCAGGAGGGGACCCGCCACCTGCTGCGGACACGGTGCCATGCGTAGCCCGGTGACAGTGCCGCCGGGGGAGGCCGTCCCGGTGTCGGCTCCGCCCGCAGCTGGGACCGCGGCCAGGGAGGCGGCCTCGGTATCCTCGCGGGAGGCAGAGGTTTTCACTTTTAGCAAAACTGTGAGGCTGGAGGCAGCTCTGGTTTCCTTGCGTCAGAGCAGGTGAGGGGCCAGGATTTGGGACTGGCCTTGGGAGGCCACCGCGTAGGACGAGAAGGAGCTGTGTGCCTGGGTGGGCGCCGTGGGGGGGACAGCCTTCCTGGAGCGTGGTCTCTGCAGCCGAGGTAACTCGGTCCCCTTCCCCACCCCCCCCACACACACACGGGAGCTCCCCGAAGCTGCTGGGGCCCCCGCGGGGCCAGGTGGAACCCCACCAGCCTGGGGGCACGCCCACCATTTCTGCTCTGACCACGCCCCCAGTGCGCACCTGTGAGCTCGAGGAAGGATGGAGAGGGAGCAGAACTTAGCAGCGCTCAGCCTGGCCCGGCCCTGCCCCTCTGTCCTGCTTTGGACCTGGCTGGGCAGGAGGTTGGGGAACAGGGGAGCCTCGGGCTTTGCTAGATCGACCCTGAGCCCTGGCCGTTGTGGTCCCCACCCCCTCTTTGCAGCTCAGACACCTGCTCACCTGAGGACAGAGAGCGGGGCCTACAGCAGACCGTTGTCCCCTGGAGCTCGGCTGGTCTGTGCCTGCACTTGGCATGCAAATGGGGAGACCGAGGCCTGAGCAGGTGACGTGGGACTGAGCCAGGCTGTGGCCGGATTGTCTGGCTCCAGACTTGTGCCCGAACCCCTGGCTCTCTGGCCCCCAGGACCTGGGCTCCTGCCCCATCTCCCGGAAATGCCAGGCTTCATGCAGCTCACGCGGGGTCCCCCAAAGCCTCGGCCTCCAGGAGGCATGGCGGCGCCCGGCACAGGCCCTTGGCTGCACATCCCCTGCACAGTCACGCCCAGGGTGCCGGGGACCCAGGGACCACACCCCCCCTTCCCCATGGGGCCCTTGGGGAGCTTGAGAGTCAGACATGTTCCTTTGGAGGATGGAGACTCTCCCCACGGAAGCCGACGTCCCCTGGGTGGCCTGCAGAGGGAGTGGCAGGGGCCAGGATGGGCTGCCCTGGGTCCTGGCTTCACGTCCCGGTCCCTGGGTGGCTCTCCCCATGCGTCACCGGCTCCAGCTCCCGGAGCACGACTGGAACCCCGTCTGCCACAGGAACGGGCAGGCTCCCTGCCATGCGGCCCATCCGATTGCTTCCAAGGCTCCAGCGCCAGGTCAGGGCCTCGGAACCCTGCGCCAGGTTCCCCGGCAGCCCCCCGAGTCCTGTCCTCTCGATCGGGAATGAGCAGGGGTGACAGGAGCACAGGGGGTGCTGCAGGCATGGATCCAGGGCCTGGAGGTGTCCCCTGCCCTCTGACTCCAGAAGAGCAGCTGTGAGGGGGTCTGCAGAGCGGACCCTGCTGTGAACGCCCCCACCGCTGGGCCCTGACCCTGTGCAGGGGTGGACAGTGTGGCAACCCAGCCCGTCCTTCCTGGTCTGCTCCCCGCCGTCCTGCTCAGGGAACAGGCACCCTCACTCCCACAGCCCCGGTGCTGGAAGGTGCTGGGGGAATGTTCCACCCAGGGCTTCCGACCTCTGGCTGAGGGCAGGAGGGGCACTGAGCCAGGGGCCTCTGGACGCCCATGGCCCCGGTGCCCATGCTGGCTGCACAGCCTCTCGTCCAGGCAGGTGTGTGGGGCCCGCACGGTGGGCCCTGCTCCCAGCCCTGCTGCGGCCCCCATTTTGCCGGGGGAGGGGTGCCCAAGTGCAGAGCCTGAGTTGGTCGCACAGCCCCAGGCCCAGCTCTGTCACTGTCGGGTGAGTGGGACCTTCACCGCACGCATCGGGGCTGTCGGTTCGGCCCACGCATACACCTCTCTGTCACTGCCACCTCCCAGCCTCGGCAGCCCACAGGGGAGAGGTACCCGTCACGTGATCGGCCTCCCAGCGGTGTCTGGGAGTGAGTGACGAGCGAGCAGGCACTGGCCTCTCAGCCACACCGGGCTGTGGGGACCCGGCTGCCTGGGTCTGACACGAAGCTCCACGCAGAAGAGGGTGCATTCCCGGGGGAGAGGGTGACCAGGCGGGGCTTCTCCCCTTGTCCCCTGTGTGTCTGAGTCTCTGTGTCATCACGTGGCGTCACAAGGAAGCCAGAATCGGCAGCCAGACTGGTTACAAAGCTCCTGCTGTCGGGGACGTGGGGAGCCACCTTCCCTCTCCACACTTGAGCACCCCAAGGCCATAGTGCCATAGTGGTCAGAAAACCACTCTCATCATCCTCCTCCTCATCATCATCACCACCACCATCATCACCATCATCACCACCATCATCATCACCACCACCATTGTCACCATTGTCACCATTGTCATCACCATCATCATCACCATCATCACCACCATCATCATCACCACCACCATTGTCACCATTGTCACCATTGTCATCACCATCATCATCACCACCATCATCACCAACATCATCTTCATCATCATCACCATCACCACCATCATCACCACCATCATCATCTTCATCATCATCACCAACATCATCTTCATCGTCACCATCATCACCACCATCATCACCATCACCGTCATCTTCACTAGAGGCTCCAATTCCCCCGCTTGGGGTGTCGCAGGACTGAGCAGGGAGCTGCTCCGTCCCCACTCAGCAGAAGCAGGTGACTCTCAGATCCCCCTGCTGGGACAGTGTTGGTGGGGTCCAGGGCTGAGTTGAGCCCCCAGCCCTACCTGTCCACAATGAGACTGAACGAGGCTGTGTGAGCCAGGTCTCGTCAGCACTGCTTCCCCTCCCCCCACCCCTGGTGTCCGAGGGATCTGGGGGGGCGGGGGGGCCCTGAACCTCCAGCCTCACCCAGCACTAGCAAGACAGAAGGCAGAGGGGCTGGGAGAGCTCACTGATGCCCCCCCTTGTCCGTCAGGCCCAGCGGGGAGCCGAACGTCTGCTCCACGCATGTGCAGCAAGGCCATGTGAGCCAGCGCCCACGTTTCCGGGGTGGTATCAGCAGGGCCCGTCAGAAAACCAAACAAACACACCCCTCCAGCCCTCGAGCTACACCTCAACAGGAGGACATACTATGAAAAGAAACAGGGCCCAGAGTCTCAGGATATTCAAAATGTCCAGAGCAGGACAGAAAATGGCTTACGACACCGAGAACCAGAAACATCGCAAGCGCAATGAGACCAGGCAATCCGCAGACGTGAGTGTTGATTCAGATGTCGGAATTATCTGGGCAAGGGTTTGAAAGCAGCCATCGTAAAAATGTCTGAGCAAGCGATTACAACTTCCCTGGAAACTAACGCAGAAATGGAACATCTCGGCAAAGCATTCGAAGTTGTAAAAAGGGAACTACATGGAAATGATCCAA
>PVKZ01007081.1:0-26705 GCA_004027375.1 Macroglossus sobrinus | reverse complement strand
GAGTGGCACGTTTCCGATGGTCTCTTTCTGCTTCTCTGCCTCAGGAATATCTCAGAAGCTGTGGAAGATATCATGCAACCCTCAAGCAATGGGGGAGGGGAATTGAATAAATGTCTACCTCTCATCCTTCAGAGGGATGATTCTGTGGGACATTCTACATAGTTCATCAAAGTCTCCTGTGAAATTGAGTTCTAGTTCCTAGGGTATAAATGAGCTAAGTTTTAATCCTTTCTTTGCTTTTGTCTCTCTACATTTCACTCTTCATGTGCCTACTCTGCTGCTTAGGATAACCCCTTTTAAAACATTTAGCAAACTGAACAGTTCCACAGGACTGATGTCAATTCAGACACCAGTCAAAAGTTCAAGGATCCCCAGAGCCACTCTCTTTTGTCTCCAGCTACACATTGGACATCTATTTCCACAATCATCCTTAGGTTTCATATCTCATTAGAATGACTCAATGTTGTAGACTGAATGTTTGTGTCCCCTCAAAATTCATTAGTTGAAATCCTAAGCCCCAATGTGATAGTATTAGGAAGAGAGGCCCTTAGGAGTAATTAGGTCATGAGGGTGCATCCCTCTGAATGGGGTTAGTGCCCTTATGGAGGAGACCTCACAAGATTCTCTAGCACTTTTTCTACCATGTGGGTACACAATGAGAGGTCAGCAGTCTGCATCCTTGAAGAGGACTCTCACCAGACTCAGCTGTGTTGTCACCCTAATCTTAGACTTTTAATCTCCAGAACAATGAGCAATAAATTTCTGTTGTATAGAAGCCACTCACTCTATGGTAATTTTTAACAGAGCAGGAACTAATGCATCAGGAAAGCACTATAGGTACTATTACAATTCTACTGTAGCAAAAATATACATATTAGAACTAGCTGAAGAAAGAGATACATAGGGCAAATTTTGTGAGGGTTTTCAACTGGAAGCTTCCATTGTCTTCAAGAATGCATCCTCCTCCTTGGGTCAATGTGTGATACTATGCATGGAGTATTGTCAACCTGGGAAGGTCACCTGAGACTTCAGTATCCACAGTTTTTCTTGGAGCGTTATGACATATTGCTCATGTGGCTGTTTTTCAGTTCCCTGGCCCTCCTGAAGGTTTAGGTAATACTGTTAGTCTCTAGTTCCTCTGGAGTTTAAAACTGATCTGGAATTATCCCAAAACCCCCTCACAAATCACATTGTTAGACCATTCAGTTGCAGAAGCTTCCTGGCTAACCAAGACACTCTCACTAGGAAGGCCTTCCAGGGGCTTAAAGATCACCTCTCAATAGCTGAAGGCAAAGGCCAGACCTTTCTTTAGGTAAGAAATTCTTCACTACACACACCCACATATGTTTTATTTACCCACATATACACATCTCAGGAATGCAAATGAAGATACATGCCACCCTAGCTACAATGGCAGCTGAGAAGTAAATACCTATTTATCTGGCTGCATCACCTTCCACACAACTTTGGGGTCTTTTTAGTGGTTAGAAAAACAAGTATATTTTATATAAAAGATGGGGAATAGATTCTTTGTCTTACAGCTTCTATAAGTATTCCGTTCCCCATGTTAGTCTTGTTTGAATTTTTTATGCATGATGCCATATTTTTGTCCATCTTGGTCTAGACTAATATTTTCTATAAAGTTAGCCATCTTTGCTAATCCTTGACTTCAAACTTTCATTGATTAATCTTCTGTCACAATGTCTTAGAGACAGCTGATGGATCTGAAAAGCCCTTATAAAACATGGGCTACTGTAAGAATGGTCAGCTGTACTGTGCTATAGCTGGTAGTCGTATTTACTGTAGTGACCATGCTTAAGTTTTCTGTGTGCATTCTCTGTTCATTCAGTAAGCATTTAATGGATACCTAATATATTCCTGACAACTAATAAACTTGGGATACAATAATGAGCAAATACAAATACAATTAATAGACTTGGGATACAATAATGAGAAAATACAAATTATCATTGTATTTACAAAGATTAAATTTGAACATTTCTCAAATATACATCTATGGCAGTTTGAATCATATCTTGATTAGGCTATTAGCTTAAAACAATTTACTCTGGGTAGGAACATAATGGGATCAATGATAAAAATGGCCACAATTTTATTACAGTCACACCATTACAATGTGATGTTCCAGATCCTTCCATCAAATGGTAGAGTCAATTCTTCCAACTCTTTGAATCCGGATTGGCCATGTGCCTTTTTATATGGCTGACCATTATCAGCAAATGTGATAAAGCACTCACCGCCTTGGTACTCTGGCACTCAAGTTAGAAATTACGCCCAAGCAAGAAAGACTTATTTTTTATTGATTGTAGAGCTTCTTTTACTTCCTCATTTCCTAGGTAGTAGATAGGAGATTTATCATGAGGATTATAATGCCACTAAATATAGATGCTGCTTTTTTCTGCTCTTAAGACTTGATAGATATGTAAGAGAAGGCCCCAAAGGAAATGTGAGCACTATCAGGTGGAAGACATCTGTGAGGGGATGCCTCTTTCTTCCCTGATGACAGAGGACAAGCTCAGGATGATGGAACATGTGTGTGTACGAGAAAATGATGATCAATGCAGTTGAAAATCAAGTTAACTAGAGGATATAGTAATGAACATTTTCACTAAACATATTTTTTAATTCGAATTTTTATTGCGCTGATTATAGATTCATGAGAAGTTATAAGAAAAAATACACAGAGATCCAAGATTTCTCCTATGATAGGCAAAGTAGTAGTTCCCCCAAAATGTCCATATTCTAACCCCTGGAATCTATGACTATGTTAGGTTACACGACAAAGAGGAATTAGGGTTGCTAATCAGCTGACCTTGAGATGGAGAGACCACCTATATTTTCCAAGAGTCCTGAACATAGGAAGAGGGAGGCAGAAAAGTGAGAGTCAGAGGAAGATTTGAAGATGCTGTGATACTGGCTTTGAAGATGGAGAAAGCAGGCTATAATACAAGGAAGACAGATGGCTTCCACACACTGAAGAAATCAAGGAAATGAATTCTCAGATAATCAAGGAAATGATTCTTTCCACACCCCAGAATCCTCCAAAGGGAACACAGCCCTGCTGACACCTTGACCTAGAGACCATGTTGAACTACACTTCCATAACTATAAGGTAACAAATTTGTGTTGTTTTAAGCCACAAAATTTGTGGTAATTTGTTACAGTAACCATAGAAAAGTAACACACCTAAAAGTCCTCCACAGTAAATGGTTAAACTGTGGTATATTCATACAATGGAATACAACGACTGCAGTCTATCAGTAAGAAGGAATAAATTATTTATATGTACACCAGCGTGGATGATTCTTAAGGGCATTAAGTTAAGTGAAAAAAACCCTCAAAGAGTTTTATATTGCATGATTTCATTTACGTAATATTATTGAAGTGACAAAATTAAAATAATGAAGAGTGGATCAGTGGTTATCAGGGATTAGTGTGGTGGGAAGGGTGTGACTCAAGCAAGAAACAGACAAGACAAACAAAAACTCACAGACAAGGACTAGTTTAGTGTATGCCACCAAAGAGAAAAGAGGAAGGGGGAGGTGGATAAGCGCAAAGGGAGTTAAATATATGGTGATAGAAGGAGATTTGAATTTGGGTGGTGAACACACAATGCAATATACAGATGATGTTTTATTGAATTGTACACTTGAAACGTACATAATTTTATTAACCAGTGTCATTCCAATAAACATAATTTAAAAAATGTCAACCTCATACTCAGTTTAAAACTTTCCAATGCTAAATTAAAACCTTGGGCACATGGCTCAAGGTGCTTTCCTCTCTAATCCTTCTGCAGTTGAAGGAAGAGACAGTTGAAATATGATGCTTCTATTTGTAGCTACCCTAGTGAGTTAGCTGCCTTTTTCTTTGTTGTAGTAACTGTTCCCTTATTTCAGAGTTTCTCAGTGTTGCTATTACTGACCTTTTGGGCCAGATCATGTGTTAGTGTTCAGAGTGGGGTTGGGGAGTGGGGTTTTCCTGAGCATTATAGGATGTTTAGTAGCATTCCTGGCCTCTATCCTCTTGGTAGGTGTCAGTAACAAGCTGCCTTCACCTCCTCCAAGTTATGGCACAAAACTGTCTCTTCAGATATTGCTAATTGTTCATTGGAGGAAAAAAAACATGCCAAGTAGACAATTCCTGCCATCTATGATCATTTACACAATGGCAAGAATGGTGTGGATGGATAAGGCTCCTACAGACCTCATTGAGGAAATAAGGAAGACTCAATTCCAAATGTTGCTTGAGTGCTCAGCTACAACTTTTAGCTGACTCATAGCTGATGACAAAATACTGTTCCTATACTGTGGAGGTCTGCAGTAAGCATGTAACCACCAAATGGGTCTCTCTGCCTGACTCTTTCTGGGGCTTATAGGATTTCTCTTCCTTAACAAAGGGGCTACAGGTGCTCACTTTTGCCAGGCCATGCCACTTCCTAGGTTAAGAAAAAAATCTTTGTAAATATAGTGTCAATGGAGAAAAATAATAAATGGTGCAGGCCCATTCTCTCCAAAAAGCTTCTCTACCTGCTACAGCTCTTGAAGATCTTTCCCCTTTAACTTCATCTAATATCTGTAGTCTGATACATTCACTTGGAGCAGCTAGAGCTGAGGTGACTTGGATTATTAATTACCTACTGAACTATCTAGGTTATCAAATAGAAAAAAGATGATAGAATGTTGAGTGACTGAAGGGCACAAACCTGAGAGAGCCTAGAGTTCAATTTTCTCATTTAATAGGTGAAATGCAAAGAGGTTGGGACTTAGTGCCATACATGGAATAAGTGATAGACTGAGGCTGCACCCAGGGTCAACAACCTTTTCATAAAAGTACTCCCCCAATATAAGGGTGTTTGATTGATCATACAGCATGATAGTTGAGTATTAACTATGGAATCGGAAAGATCTAAGTTCTAATTTTAGTTCCACAATTAAATAGGCCATGTGACCTTAAGAAAAATTTGCTGCCTCTATCAACCTCATTTATAAAATGGAGATTATGACAGAATTTTATTTTTGGATATATAGGTGAGGTTGAATTGAAATCATGTGTTTAAAATATTTAGCACAGGTCTTGCCCTATAGCTAACACTCCATCATTCTCATCTTCACCGTTGTCATCACAGCAAGTGTTTTCGAGTTTAGAAAATTCTTTCACAGACATTTAATCTTCCCGTCTCGTGTGTGGCTTTTGGTGGTAGGTGTTAGTCACATTTTATAAATGAGAGAGCAGGTTCAGAGGGACATATGACTAGATATACACATCCTGTTAACATGAAAACACAAGGGCGGGTCTCTGACACCAAGACTTGCACTCTTCCTCCATAGTTGGTGATGTCCCAGTTAAGATTTTAGTTCTTGCTAACTGAGGGCTTTGCATGTATATAATCGATGCTAAATATTTTCTGGAACAATTATTTTACTGTTTATTGTGTATTCATTTACCTCTTTCTGCCACATTTGGTTAAAAATTCTTAGTGGGCAGGTCCTTAGTTCAGACATTTTAAGAGACCACACACATGTGGTTTGTAGTTGAATTCATACTTGTCTTCTATGAATACTCACTGATGGAGACGATGTTGTAAGATACAGGGGAGATGTGATGAAAGCACTCATGTCTAAGTAGCCTGTGACTTCTATGCAAAGGACAGAGAGAGTCCCCAAATGAAAGCAGAGGTCAGATGGGAGGAGTGGGGCAGGATAACTCACTGAATTGGGCTCATTATTTTCCCTTTATAATGTTGATTTTGGGAAAAAAACCCCAAACCAAACCAAGACCAAAAAACATAGAGAAAAGAGAAGAATACAAAAAAGAGAGAGTGGAGCTCTCTTCAATAATTCAAAATGCCTGCAAGAAAATGTACTTTTACCATAATATTAGTAAAAATGGCATGTTTCTTTGCTTTTTGTTGGTACAGCATAAATGATAAGAACAACTCCTAGTTAACCAGATTTTGATGTGAAGTTGAAATTTATATAACTTTTTCTTTTCTCCAAATGGAAAACTTTCCTTTGAGGTCTGAGCCACAGATATAAAAAAAAATCTTGTTAGAGGAACTGAAAATGAAGGCCTATGTTTTAGAGTTTTATTGAGATACCAGAAATAATATTTCTAGTGGAAGGTTCAGAATTTTAGCTGTAGAAGATTCACCTTTCCCAGCTTCTAACTTGGCGAATGGGGAATTTATTATGCTGAGCAAGTTCTGGAGATTGCTATCTTTGTCTCCTAAGATGGGTAGAGAATATAAACTGATGAAAATCATCTTCCAACTACTCTGTGTTTTAAAATGCTACCAACTATCTGAAAGAAAATTTACTGGCAATTAGGCATGAGTGAGCATGATATGGTGTACAGGAAGAGCCCTAGAATAGGAATCAGAAAGATGGAGTTTTTGCAGTGGCTCTGTCACAATCTACATGGGGCTCTGGGCTAGCTATTTAGGCTTTCTGAGATTCCGTGTCTTCCTAGATCAAATGACAGGGATGCGGTTCAGTGGGTTCAGTGGGTTCAACTATTCTCAATGACTGAGCCCTTGGTTCATATAAATCCGTATGAGGAACCCAGGATATGAAACAAATATATGAAACATGCAGTGGTGAGGCGGAGGCTGGAGACAGGAGCTTAAATCTGCTTTTTGGCCTCTGTCTAAACTGCTAATCTCTGGGATTGCATGAGACATTGCCAGAAATCCAGTGGGCATTAAACATTATTAGATGATCTCATGTGTGCCTTTAAACCCATCATAGTGATACATGAGTTTCTAGGCAGAAGTTACACGCTAAAGTCCTTAATGCTTTTGTGGTCCCAAGTTGTGAGCAAGTGAAGCTATATTCTGTACATGGGGCTTTTTATCAGTGCCCGAAACATCTCATATTTGTTCTTGCTTCAAGCTTTCTCACTGGTATTTAACCCTTTCAAAGACACTCTTGCTTCATATTTTTGCATGATTTACTTCTTTCTCACATTTAAGTCTCTAAATAAATAAGTTCCAAAAAGCCCTTCCTTTTCAGGCAAATTAGCCTGGAAATGCTTCATTTGGATTGGTCCCTTCCGAGGCCCTGGGAGGAATCCCAGCAATGTGCTCACATGATCATATGTGCTTGAAAAAAATCACAAATGTAAGGTATTTTTATCACAGTGGATTACGAGTGCCATCTCTTCTCTCACTTCTCTTTCTGTCTTATTTTTTCTTCTGTCATGCTGTGTGTGTGTGTGTGTGTGTGTGTGTGTTGGGCAGATTTTTGTGCTTCACTTTTCTCATCTATAAAATGAGAATCATGACAATGTCTACCTCCCAATGTTGTTGTAAGGCTTATATCTGTTCATGCAAAATGCTTATACCAGTTAGTGCTTGGTATGCAGTAGGTGTTTATTATTTTTATGTTATCACCATACTTGGAAAATGAGGACATAGTAGATATATCACTTCTTTCAATTTCTGGCCAGTCTGTTGCAGACAATAAGTAAGTTCTAACATAAGAACATCAAAGAGAAAGTGTTCAAAGTCCTTCTCCCACAGGTGATATAACTAAGGGAAAGGAAGTGGCTTGCCTAAATCTTATGGCTCAGAGGGGTCCCAGGTAGGACTAAAACCCAGGTTTTCTGATAGTATGTGAAGTGACTTTCAAGCACCCCTCACATGACTCTGTTTTACACAAAGAAAGCTGCCTAGAGCAGTAGTTCAGTCCCTTATTTAGTGACTTCTTTGACATACTTTAGTCATTTGGGCTCTAGCTCTAGAATAAGCATGAGAATAACAGGATGTTCCCAAATAGCCCACCAAGAAACCTGCAGAAACTTGTGACACAAACCTGTGACACTCATGGCCACTAAATGAGTTTTGAATGGGTTGAATAAGTATTTTAGAGTTTGGGTAGACTTCTTTTGAGACTACTGTCTGACTTTAGAGAGGAAAAGGCTGATCTAAATTTATGAAAGTTAGAGGCATACCTCGTTACCATACACAAGAATGAACTTGATATATCTGGATAATATAAGTGTAAAAAACAAAATTAAAACATTGCTTGAAAAATGCATGGATGAATTTTTTATAACCTCAAATTGGAAAGAGACTTTGTAACTATAACATGAATGTCTCTATGCCATAACAAAAGGATTGATGTTTAGTCACCCTAAAGAACAAAAACATAATAAAAAACAAAATTAAAACTTCTGCATGGCAACCCCCTCAGAAAACAATGAATAATAAAACACACACATAAAGAAAACTTGTCAGTAAAATCAAAAGACAAATGACAAATAGAGAAAAAAAATTATAGCTCACGTCCCAGAGAAAAAGGTAATTTCTTTAAACATACAGAGACCTCACAGAAATCAATGACACAGAGATTACATTTCTCACCTCTCAAATGAGCAAAAATCTAAAGATTCATAAAATACTCTTCTGATTAGCTTTCAGGAAGACATTCTGGGAGTAGGTATCTATTACTCCAGAGTATGGCAATATGGCAACTATTACTAATTACTTGAACTTCACCTATGCAAAGTGCAATGTGTACAGGTTATTCATTGTTTGTACTAGCAAAGGCCTAGAAACAACCCAGGTTTCTGCCAAAGGAAGAAAAACCACACAAACTATTTTTCACCTCTGTGAGGGAGGAGTATATGGCAAAATGAGAAGCTATGGAGGTACTGTCATGGAAAGGTCTCCAGGATGCATTTTTAAGTGAAATAGAAAAATACAGTACTGTTCATGTCATACATTGCATTTGGATAAGAATAAGTATTTGCTTTAATTTGCAGAAATACTTGAATAATACCCCAAAATCAAAACTAAACTACTTTTAGTTAGTGCTAGTGGTTGGGGATTAGGGATGGAATGGTGTGCACAGGGACAAAGGGGAAGTGAGAAGACTTCCAAGGAATGCCTTTTTATAATGCTTTGATGCAATGTAGATCATTTGCCTATCCAAAAAGTGAAAATAAAAGCATTACCAGCAGTGGCAAATATGCATGAAGTAACTGGGCAAGTTGTTTAAAATTCATGAGCCTCGACTTACTCATCTATAAAATAGGGGAAAACATTAATTTAAAGCTTTCTTTTAGTTGTTTCCACAAATCAAGCTCATTCTTGACTTACACGTTGGTGCCTTCCATGTAAAATGAGATACCACTGGTGTTTGGGAGACCTCCAGCTCCAATGTCAGTCTCCTCCTCAGAAAAACCTTCTCTGGCCACTGTGCATAATATAGTCCCTGTTCTAGGTATCAGCCTCTGGCCTATTGTTCTGTTTTGATTTCCTTATATCTTGTTCTCTCTCTCCCTCCCTCTCTCTCTCTCTTGTTTATTTGACATTTTGTATCTCCTTCATCATAAACATGATGAGAAGAGGGCATTGTCTGCTTCTATCACAGCTGAGTCTCAAGAACCCCAAACCACCCCTCATGTCATATGTTCTTAATGAGCAAATAAATGAGTGTCTGTACCCAATATGAGATGCATAGAGAAGACGCAGCTGATTTTAGCTATTTCTGTCATGGGCTACATGTCAGGGATCAGATTATATTGACATTATCTTCCTTCCCCAGTTACTCAAATAGTACTTGGTAATATATTTCCTGTTTAATCTTAACAGTATGACTTAACTTAGAAGGATAACATTTGGAGTAAGAATTAAAGGAAATTATAAAAGACTTTCCAAAAGAAAGGTCACTCTCTTTCTTTCTGGATTGAACATTCATATTTAATTAGAGTTTTGATGTTCTCACAGGCTCATTACAATCTCACCCTGATTTTGTTCCAAAACCTATAGAAAGCAAAGAACCATGCCCTCTTCAAGATTCAGGCTTGGAGAGAAAGCAGCTCTGCAGCTGTTTCTACCTCAGTGTCAGGTAATTGCTCATAATTAGATTGCATATCTTATCAGAGAGAAGGAGCCTAATTATCTCTTCCCTCTGCAAAGTCTCTGGAGAGAAAACTCAGTGTGCTTCCTTTTCCCCCCTACTTAAGAAAAGTAATATCTTTGAACTTGGTTTCACCTTGAGGGTAAAACCAGGAGAGAAAAACAACCATATATATTTTTTTCATTTTTTTATGCAAATAGTTTTTTTTTATATAACTCTGGTTTTATGGTTTCACAGAGAAATATTCAGAATGCTGTAAAAGAGTTACACACTTAAACACAATACATGTGCAGTGCATAGATTAAGTACTCTCTAATTCACATATTGCTTTCTTTGGACTCCCTTTCCCCATGTGCAAGCATGGTAGAACCTATGGACAGTGTATCCTTATGCTTAGCTTAAACTGAATATTACAGTGATATATTCTGTTAACATAACACTATAGATACATATACACGTGTGTGTGTGTTTGTGTGTGTGTGTGTGTGTGTGTGTGTGTGTGTGTGTGTGCGCCAAGCCTGGCTGAATCCAAGGTCTGGTTGGTCCAAGGTCTGACTGTGATCCAGGCCCATGGCTAGGAATAGGACCCCAGATTAGAATGTTACATAAGTGTAGCAGGTCGCCTGCGCCGAAAATATGTAAACTTACTTTAGCTTACTGTATGAAGCATGTGTAGCTGAAGGCCACTATTGTATTCTGCTGTGTGTGGAGCCATGTGGTCCCCTGGAGAGCAGAAGGGAACATAAGAAAGGGGAGCAGAAGAAGTACACGTAATACTGCACGCCTTCCTCAATAGCTGCACTTCCCAATAGGACTGCGCTCTGCACAACAAAGATGGTGCTTGCCATTCCATTCTCATGTCTGCCTCTTCTGTATTCTTCCAACTGGGCTTCTCATCATTGAACCTTCCCTTCTCGATCAGCAATACCACTGACACTTGGTGTAGCCAACAAGATTAGCTCGGCACTGACTCTGTGTGTGTGTGTGTGTGTGTGTGTGTGTGTGTGTGTGTGTGCGCGCGTGTGCATGTGTGTATGTCGTTTAAGCAAAATGAGGTGGAGAGATGGACGAATTATTTTCCAATCACTTTGCTTAATGTCACTAGCTTATCTGGCCAATGCTATGCCCTTTAATAGTAAGTTTTCGTGCTCATTATTTGGTTGATTACTTCCATTTCCCACTACACGATATAGATGGAATTAATGAGGTAAACAAGCTGGGAGATTTATATGCAATATTAAAAAAGCTATATAAGAAACCTTTAAAGATTCTGCTCTGCACTTGACAGAACAACAGAGATGTGTAAGATGTGAGTTTGGGAGGCACAAGCTCTCTGCGAGACTCATATCAGTCCCTGCGTGTGTGTGTGCGCGCATGCGGTGTGTGTCACATTTCTTGTCTACCTGGTGTGCGAGAAAATTGCTTTTTGTACAGCGGCTGCTTTCATGGATCAGGGGATTGTAGATGTGAGAGACTGAAACCAAACCTTGTGATTTTCCTTAGTCCCAATCTTCCCTCCCAGCATGAAGCAAACTGATTTCTCCAACAGGACCCAGAGGGTAAACCAGGAGAACCGAAGGCATCGCTGCATTAGATTGTAAAAAACTCAAGGTAGAGAATGTGTCTTGTTCACGTTTGCGCCCTCCTGTACTGTATAGTGGGCAGTCTATGGATTTTTTTTTAATATTCATAACAACGCTTGAAGTTTACAGAGCACTTTTAAATGCATCAATATTTTCCACTTTAATTATTTTATTTACTACAAATGGCACTAGT
The DNA here is from genome assembly GCA_004027375.1 of Macroglossus sobrinus. Classification (NCBI taxonomy): domain Eukaryota; kingdom Metazoa; phylum Chordata; class Mammalia; order Chiroptera; family Pteropodidae; genus Macroglossus; species Macroglossus sobrinus. The sequence continues at coordinate 15,042 of PVKZ01007081.1, read as the reverse complement.
TTAAAGCTGGGAATTAATTATCCTTATTTGACAGATAAGGAAACAGATTCAGAAAAGTCACAGAGAGCAGCTAGTGGCTCTGAGGGCACCAGATCTTTTATCTCTGCATTGACTCTTCTTGCTGTGCCTCAGCTGCCTTCCATTTATTAGAAAAGTTGCTAAGCACCTGGTCTCTTCTCTCTCAGTGCAGGCAGGATACTTTGGTTTTCCCTGTTTTCAAGGCTCCACCCTGGTTTTGTTATATATTTCACTTAGCTATATAAATAAGATATCTAAGTGATAACTAAGTGAAATATGTAGCACATTAATTGGTGATAAATGTTGCAGAAAAGTAAAGTAGTAAAGGAGGATAGAGGGAGTGTGGGATGTGTGTTTAAATTGGTTTGGTCAAGAAACATCTCATTAAGGAGATGACATTTGAGCAAAAATTTGAAGAAGGTGGAGAAGTGAGCCACATAGACATCTGGAAGAAGAGAATTCCAGGTACACGGTAGGACTATTTCTGGTATATGTTAAAGAAAAAGGAAAGAGGTCAGTGGGGCTGAAAAGTAATAAGTCAAGAAAAGGAAAATTGCAAATGAGGTGAGAGAAATAAAGGAGTAGGGCCATGGTTATGGAAAGGGTGTTTGGTTGCATTCCAGGTGTGATGGCAGCCACTTAGGTCTTGAGCAGACGAGCGCTGGTCTCATTTCTCTGAGGATCACTTGGTGGCTCTGCTGAAACTAAGCTCTACTACTCAGGGGGAAAGATGGAAGCAGAAAAACTGATTAGGAGACTGTCACGATAATTCTGGTGAGAGATATGTCAGTAGCTGGGACCGAAGTGGTAACAATAAAGAGAGTAGAAAATTATTAGATATGGACATGTTTTGTGATAGAGCCAATAGCATCGATGAATGAATTGGATTTGGTGGGGAACAGGAGGAGGAAAATCAGAATGATTGCAAAATTTGTGGCTTTAGTAACTAAGATGAAAATATTATTAATTAAGATGTTGAAAGCTATGAGTGGATCAGTTAGGGGAACAGTCAGAAGTTGATTTTGGAATATGTTAGTTTTGGTATGCTTGTAAAACATCCAAAAATATTTGTTGAGTAGGTAGTGGAGGTGAAGTTGAGGGGAGTAGTCTCAGCTGCACATATCGATTTAGGAGTCATCAGCATGTGACCATGCCACTGGATGAGATCATCAAGAGAGAGAGCATAGATAGAAACAAAAACTTAACATAAAAACATAATAGACTAGCATGACTTTTCCAGCTTTCCATACCTTTAAATCCAATTTACTGCCAGATATCCCCACTTAGGCATCCTGCAGGCACCTCAAATTCAACATGACCAAAACTCAGTGCATGGTCTGCCCCCTTTCAAAACCTACTGTGCAATAACAGCACTAGCACTTGGTTCAATGATTACACTAGGCTATATTTTTGAGCTTTTACTATGGGTATGGCATTTTGCTAAGCACTTTACATGAACTTTTAAATTTTATCTTACAAGAGCACCCGAAATAGGTATTACTATTTAATTTCTATTGTGGATAAGACAAGTAAGGCTAGAAAGCTTGAATAAATTGCCCAGGGACACACAACTAGTAAGTGGTGAGGTGTGATGGGATCCCAGGTCTCTAGAATCCAGAACCTGTATTTGTAACCACCAAATTGTATAGTATCTTAAGATTAAAGAAGGATAATTCTAAAGACTTGTATGAATCCTCAAGTTTGTGACTTATCACATAGTTTTGGATCATGGGGTCCTTTGAATAGTGTGATGCAAACTATGAACAATTCCCCTAGAAGTATGCACATGTGCAAAGAGGTCCAACATTTTGTATTTAGTTTCACATTTTACAGGTGACTTAAAATCTATTCATAGATCATGACCAATTAAAAATCTAAGATCTCCACTAAAGAGTTTCTTCATTGTGTCCCTTACATTTTCCCATATAAACTACAAAAAACACTGAAAAATTTATGTGACTCTTTAGCCTTTTTTGTTTTATTTATTTTATAGGATATATATTCATATAGATCATAAATCAATTCCATACACCTTGAGAAAAGTTTTCTTATTTTTCACCCTCTCTATTCCTTTCCACCTGCCAATGGCTCATATTGCTAACAACTTCTATTACTTTTTTGAGTCTCAATCCATTGCATTTTTAATGAAAATAGAAGCATGAATGTATTTATTTATAGTCTTCCATCCATTCCTCTTATATAAAGGTAACATAGTATGTTCATAGTTCTTCACTTTATTTTTATTGATCCATACTGGCTATCTTCCTACATCAATACATAGAGAGCTTCATTCATTATTTATTGCAATATATTCTATAAGTCCCACACCGTTGAACATTTGGGTAGTTTCTCATAGTTTCTCTTATAAACAACACTTCAGTGAATAACTTAACAAAAGTCATGTTTACACATGCAGGAATATCTATCAGATAAAATTCCAGAAGTAAAATACCAGCATCAAAAAGTAAATGCATTCATAGTTTTGATAGATATTACCTTCTGCATACTCAGCAGCCATGTTCCTGTTTCTCTACCGCCTCTCCAGTAGCGAGTAGAGTGTTACACTTCTGAATTTTTGCAATCGAATAGCTGAGAAATGTTATTTCAGTGTAGTCTTAATTTGCATTTTTCATTTTATGAGAGGGATGAGTGCCTTTTCATATGTTTAGGGTTCCATATATATTTCATTTCCTGAGAACGTTCTGTTCCCCTTTTTTTTCAGTTGGAGTTTGATTTCTTTGGACATTAAAAATTCTCTAAATATATCACTAAAGTAATCTATAAAGTTACTGAAATAAATAATATTACTAAATTTTATTCTACATGGCATTATCCATGCTTCTCTCTTCTCTCTTCTCCTTTGCTTTGCTGTTCTCTTCTCTCTCTCTTCTTCCCTCTCTCCTTCTCTCTCTATCTCTAACTCTGTCTCTGTCTCTGTCTCTGTCTCTGTCTCTGTATCTTCATTTTGCATTATATTTATCTCTTTGTTTTGTACAGCCAATATGCCTGCAATAAGTTCTCATGGTTATTTCTCAGTGCCATTGGGTTTTCTTAATGGCAGAACAAACCTATCTTAATAATGAAATCTGTAGCATTATCCCCAAAAGGATGAATTAGTCAGCCCTGACCTGCTTTAAATCCAGAAGCTCATTTTCATCTAATATAAGTATATTCTATTTATGTTGATAATTTATCCTGGTTCATAAACATCACAATGAGTCTCTTTAGCTTTTCAATTCAGAAAAAATACACACAAAAATAATAAGACAAGGAAGTTTATGGTGATCTTTCTTTGATTAAATTTACGTTAAGCCATGAAAAGCCGTTCTTAACTCTCTCTCACCAACCTTTACTCAATGGTAAATTCTGAGCAGGTTCACTAGTAGCTTCATCACTTATAATTTAAGAATGTATATTTGCAAGTTCCTGACGCCACCCTTATATTCACCTGACAAATAAACCCTCTTTTCGGCTTTCAGAACATTTGTCTCTCTCACTTGATGAGTAATGTTTTCAGTGTTCTGAGCACTCACTGAAGGAGTTTTGTTAAATTCTTCTCCCATACCCATATAGAGAATCTTTGGAATCATTCCCCTAAAAGATGGAAGCTATTGCGAAACCTGATCTTCCTCTCCTAGAGTCAAGCTAACCTTTTATTTTTTGTTGAGAACCATGCCTTTCTCAGATTCTTCATTTCTATCTCCAATACTAGAAGTTGGCTTTCTTGATTGGGCCATTTTTTTATTGCACCCACCTCCCCCACAAAGAGGTTCGTCTCTTTGTGTGAGTTTGATAGTTGCAATGAACATAAAACAAAGCTTCATTAATTATGGACAGATGGCTAGGTTCATTCACTAGCTAAATGATTTCCCTTACTTAAACAGAGAGTGTGATAAAAAATTGTTATATAAGACAATGAAAGGTGGCTGCATAAAGCAAGGCAGGTGAGATTGCCTGAGGGCCTCTATGCACATTTTTGGGTATAGGTCCAAAGGCCATAAACCTTAAAATATGATGTGCGCATCCTCACAAGCCTCCAGTGATGATGGATCTTTTATTTCCATTATTCCCTTACTGATGTTAAGAAGAATTTCAGATTAACCTTGTACCAGGAGCCTCCCTGTCAGGACATTTCTAGCTGGGAGGGTAGAAGCTGAAAATTAACCACAAATCAACACAGAGGAAAAGTTTATTTAGAGGGGGAACCATTTAGGGCAGGGGCTGAGAGTAACAGAGGCTGGGGCTCTTTCATGATATCCTGCCATTTTGATAGGTAAACTATGTTTTAATACAATTTTGTTTTAATATATTCTTCATTTTTCAATATCTATTCATATATCTTTTGTGAATATCTTTCTTATTTTCTTAAAATTTTTTTTAGCTCTTTAACAGAAGGAACTGTGTTTTTTACTATTACCAAAAGCCTATCAAATTTAAATTCAAAGTGAATATTGTTTACTTGTCCTCTCATTTCTAGAATTTATAACTTCCAGGATCCATTTAATTTTCTACATTAGAAGAATTAAAAAAATTTAAACAAATGCTGAGGAGAGAAGGTCATAAACCTAGAAACAATGACAGTATTTCTTATTAGGCTCTCACAGTGATCAATCTTTGTGTATTCTTGTGGTGTGTTGTCCAATACTTAGCTTGCTTCTTTAGCTTTTTATTGGGGTATAAATTCATCCTTAAAGATTCTGGAATAGCTACTGAGTGGAGCATGGCTGAAGTCATCACAGTCCCTCCTGGGAAAACCTTGAGGATGGGGAATAGCTAAGTTTAGGAGCAAATTCATTAGAATAGGATTTAGTGTCCCTCTCCAAGACCAGGCTCTTTGCCTAGAGTAGGAAAGGGGTAAGTAGCCACTGAATATCCACCTCTAACATGACACTATTGGGATTTAATCCATACCTTCTGGGTTCCCAACCAGTCAGAGGATGAGGGTTAATCTCAATGTGACTCTGACCGTCTTCCCGTGGCCTCCTGTGTGGCTCTAGAACCAGGATGTGTAGCCTCTAACCTGTCCTCAGGCTGCCCGTATGTTGGTATGACATTTACTCATCACTACTCACTGGGGTCCTCCTTGAGTTTCATTCCTTAGTTCTGCATCTTATTGTGCATGAGATTCACTTCCTGTGTTTTCAAGTCATGTTGACATTCAAGTAACAGTTGACTCTTGGTATTGGGTTAATTCCCAACATTATTTAATAAGTCCTAACTATATATTGCTCAATAAAAAATTTAGCTTGCCTACTTATGAGCTTCTGAGCATTATTCTATTTGTGGTTGGAGAATGGCAGGCTATTGTTGTTTTTCAGGGACCTGAAATGGTATCTTGTCATCTCAATCCTAGTTACTATCTACCCTAATAACCACTATTTCTGGGACAGTGAGTCAGTGCTTCAGAGACAAAGCAATTTTAATGGATTCGAGTACATCCACAGCCCTTCAGAGAGAACCTTGCGAATCTTAATAGACGCAGGACATTTCTGGACCCGTGCATGTTTACACTGCCTGCTTTATGTTCTACCCTTGACTCAAAGTTCTTTTCATTTCAGGCACTGGTAAGTTCACCATGTGAATTCCAGTAATTTGAGTGGAAAGCAATTTATACTGGGGGCTCCAAAGCTCATATGTGGACATGCTCACTTTAGCAGCCAAGGCCCAGAGCATCCAGCTCTAACTTGATTAGCCTCTATTGCTGAAGATCAAAAGATTTCATCTGGCAGGGTAAAAGCAGTGAAATCTCCCTCTTGTGCCTGAGAGTAGTGTGGTTATTGAGGTGGGAGGAGACCTACCACTTCCAGCAAGAGATGAGAATGGTCAGCCATTAGTTGAATGTATTTAGTGGCAACTAAATCTGGCCCCATGAGGAAGAGAGGTACCAGTCTCAGTTGCAGCTGGAGTCCCAGAAGACTTCAGGCATCTTCTGAGCCTAAATAATGGCCAAAAGGAAAATATTTGCAATGAGAGAAGGTAGGGAGTAGGAGTAGAAATGGAGCAAAAAATGTTTCTCCCATCACTGTTGTAACGACTCATTTTTTAGTTGTCCTCTTCTGGTTTTAGAAAGTACAGGTTATATGGTAAATACAGGATTAATCTCAATTTACCACTTGCAATCTTATGTTTATTTCCAGGATTGCCTGGAGCTGAGGTGCTAAACCTCAGCCAAACCAAATGACATCAACCAAGAAGTGACAAATATTCCAGGTGGGTAATCTGTACTAGTTTTTGTTCATACAAAAACAAATGGATTGGCTTGCCCTTGGTGTCTGTTATGTAGTCTTGGTTTCTTTTATTATTACTCTTAGTCATGCAGCCTAATTTGGGGCACACAACCAGAGGGGTATAAATACCACTCCTTGGCTAAGACTGGCTCTCCTGAGCCCAAGTTATCTTGCATGTATCTCAGTTGTTCATTTTTCAAATGTCAAGTGCATCTTATGTGATTGAGGAAGGACTCTGGGAGCTGTGTCTGGAAGTCCTGGGCCTCTCTAATGCTTGCCTATGCTTTCTTGTTCCTGCTAAATTGGCATCTCATGAGTCATTTTAATTACCCAACCTTGTGTAATTAATGCTTTACGTTAGCTTTGTGTTCACTCTGGAATATGATACAGTAAAATGTCTCTATATATTATCAGCACATTTTAAAAGCAAACCTCAGGTCTGACTGGATTAGGTCATATGGGCAAAAGATAAAGTCAGCTTTTTAATAACCGCAATAGCTGATCCTCTATCGTCCTCTTGCCTTCACACTTTTTACTTCCTGTCCCCCCAAGATAGTGAATGTCCTCCTATTATTTTCTGACATTCTCCCATCAAAACTGTCTGTGGATGGCTCCAAGAAAACTTCCTAATTCTCCATCTCATCCACATAAAATATAATTAGTTCCTGGTCATCCCCTGTACCAGCAAGACATGTTTTTACAAAACTGCTATAACACGTCACATCCTATTAAATTTTTTCTCCCCTGATAGACTGTGAAATCTGTGAAGACAGCAATCTTGTCTTATTAGTTTCCACGGATTCCACCAAACTCTTAACACAGCATCTTATAGGAGTAGGTACTCATTAAATGCATGATCAAAGAAATCAATGAATTAACAAATAACTCTTTAGAGAGAAAGGAGTTCTTTCACTTTGAAGAATTACTGAATGTTGACTGACTAGTTACTGATCTCCGAGGTGCATTTGCCTTCCAAACGTAACAGGTGGATAAAACTAAAGTAATGCTGTTTTAATCAAGGCATGTCAGACATTGCCAGTCATGTTATGGGGTGTTTGTGTATAGTCTAAAATTGGGCCACCATAGACTTTTGCAGAAGCTTCCAGTGATGCCACGGGGATTATTGTGACCATGAATCCACTTTGGAATTTGGAATGGTGAGTGAACATTCATGTGGTTTAGGTTGGCATCAATGCTACCCTCAATAAACCTCTGTATTATTTTTATTGAGGTTATTTCTAGCATGGCACCAGATTCTTATGGTCAGCTTGGACATCTGCCACCAAATAGTTACATGACCATGAGTCACATGGCTTGTATGAGACCTTCATTTCCTTATTTGTGAAATGAGAAGTTGGATTCTATAATCCCTGGAGTGCCTTTAAGCTAAATATTTTATGTAACCATGACTAGCTCAACCACCCAAATAAACTTGATTAGAAAAGCAAAGTACTTTACGAGATGATCACTTTTCACTGTCTTGGCAAATGGAAGGAAAGAAGGAGCTGTGTCGTGGAGCATTTGAATTGGGAAAAAAGTGTGATTATAACAAAGTTTTTAGTCAACATTTTATTTGACCCCAAATAATATTACACAAAATTTGCTTCTTTTTGGAATATACTTCATTAATTGACCTTAGCATTCTTTCTGATGTTACTGAATTGTCCAATTGCCCCAATGACGAGGAAAAATAAATTATATGGCAAATTAATAGCCAACAGGTGACAATTTATTTCATCTCTACAGAAGACAAAAATAAAAGTATTTATGTATTTAAGTTGAAGATTCACCAAGGAAGATTCCTTAATGTTTGCAAGTCAAGTCCGTGGACTTGAAATGTCATGAGAGAAAGCTGAGTGGTCGCCCAAAGATCTTACAAAATTATTTAGACAATTCTAGTCTAGGATCCAGGTAGGTTTTCAAGTACAGAATCTTGGTCTCAAGGGTAATTGGATTGATGGGTTCTGATTTAAACCAAAGAATACCAAAGAGAATGATATCTAAAAGCCCCCCAAAACTCATAAGAGAATGATACATAAAAGTAGAGTACAACTTTCTGATTTTATCATTAGGTATTTAGTTTCCCTAGGCAGTAAAACTCACATGCACCTCATTCATTTGGGTCCATGAAGAATATCAGCTTAGATGTGTGAGGTGCCTTATGCTAGTTTGAAGCTTCCATGGTGGATATGGAAATGGGTGAGGAAGTTGCGGGTAAAATTTGAATAATTAATGGCATCTGGATCAGCTGCCATAAGAAGGGTACTCTAGAGTTCCCTACTCCACACAATACATTTGGGTAGAAACTCCCACCTTTAGCCTCTGTTTTTACAGTTCTTTTTGTTCGATTGCTTGTTTGGTGGTTTCATTACTGGCAAACTCCACTTCTAATGGTTGTATTTACAATTTCTGTCCAATGTAACAGGAAAGATCTTTTAGAAGTGACTTTTATGTATTTTTGTTCTCAATTACTTTTTACTTCCTTATAGTGTTTTTCTCAAAATGGGCAATCTTGATTTTCTTTTATTTTGAATATTTTATATATTTGGATAAGATGGGCTGTGGGGGAGGAAGTGAAGCATCTAAATGTTACCCCATGAATCGCCTATGAAACATAAGGCAATGTTTTCTACTTGATAAACACTGGAATGATTCAATGGGTAGATCTCAGATGCAGTGATACTCCTTAAATTCTTAAAAGGTTGTTTTTGCTTCAGCAAATCAATTAAATAACAATAAGGATTTCTGGAGTCAAGTGTTGTGAAGAATTCTGTTCTGAGCTGGTAGTAATTTTCCTAATGAGGGGTGTTTGACGCTTACACAGGCAAAATAGATAGTGAGAGTGTCATTAAAGGATCGGTGGTTGAGGTTAGAATTTCTGTTGCGATTTTGAGTAGGGAGAAAAAAAGAATTTGATGAGACTGGATACCAGTGCAGCGACCTCTTTGGATATACTGCCACCTTTTGGTCTCTTTCTGTCATTTGCTAGATTTCAAAAGCTGCTTCAGTGGATTCTTAAAATGGCCAGATCTAGACTGGTTCTCATGGTGGCTTCTTGTCTGGAGATCTTGGCAGGGTGTTTAGAGTTTTCATTGCACTGGAGTGGGAGTCAGGAGACATGAATTCTTATTCCAACCACGAGACCAACTTGCTCTGTGAACTTGGACAAGTCCCAATGGCTTTGGATGGTAGTTTTTTCATTTGCAAAATAGCCAAGAAATGGATCATTATTACCAAATCTCTAGTGTTCTTACAAAATGACATTAAGAAACTACTCTGGATGTGTTATGTCACTTAGACCAAACAATTATATCTACTTACAGATGAGAAAACTGGCAGAGAGAGCCAGGAATCTGTTTGGTGAAAGGCAGAGCTAGAGTTTGATCTCAGAAAGTTCTGATTTAAGAAAACATACTCTTAATCATGATGCTAAATACTTTTTAAAAGATTTCTTTTGACAATGTGCTAAGACTGTTACATGAGTTTTCTCATTTTCTCATTGTTATGATCCTATTTAGCAGATACTATGATTGTTCCCATTTTATAGACCAGAACTCTAAAGCTTAGATTAGTTGGTTCCTAATGTCCGTAATTGTTTACTGTGGTCTGTTTTCTTCCTGGAGCAACAGACACTTTGGGGTATGTTGATTCCTTAGTGGTTTCAGCTTGCAAGGCAGGTAGCAGCGATTGCTCTCAGGCAAAAAAATGTAGGGTCCATCAGTTTTCAATTTGAAATGACAGGAAACGCAAACTCTCCAAGTGGGTCTCTGTGAGTAATCATAATAGGGGCCACTTTTTCATCCATCTCTTAGATTCCAGATCCATATGTTTCAGCTACCAGGGACATCGCATGCCATATAATGACCACTGATTCAAAGCATATACAATATTTTGAAAAACAGTGCCTCAACGAAGCTTAGTAACTGCTATTGTGGTATTCTGCTATTGTTGGTGGAATGTTTTATAAATGCAAATTTTTGTGTTTATAATACTATCTAAGTCTTTTATATCTTTACTGATATTTTCTTAACCCTTTGTATCAGTTAATGAGAAAACGCTATTGAAATCTGAAACTTTAATTGTGGAGTTTTCATTTCTCCTTACAGTTATTTCAGTGTTTGCTTAATATATTCTGAAGCTCTATTATCAGGTGTATAAATGTTTAGGATTATGTTTTCTTGATATATTGACCCCTTTCTCATTATGAAATTACCTTCTTGATTCCTGGTAATTTTCTTTGCTTTAACATATACTTAATCTAATACAGCTGTACCACCTCCCCTTAGGTTAGTATTAACAAGGCTTATCATTCTCCAGGCTTTTAATATTAACTGATTTATGTCTTCATATTTAAAGTAGGTTTCTCTCAGGAGGCATATTGCTGATCTTGCTTTTTAAACAACAATAGAAATTTTACATTTTAATTGGCATTTAGCACATTAACCTTTAGAGTGATTATTGGCATGCTTGGGCTTAAATCTACCATCTTCCTTATTATTATTTTTTATTCCATCTGCTCTTTATTGCCTCATTTTCCCCATTTCTCTGAATTGCTCTTTGGTTGAAAATTGCTCATGGAGAGCATTAACATTTTTTTTTTTTGTGGAACTTCTGGCTTGATGGGTGGTGGAAAAGTCGTGGGAAGAGAAATCCTCAGGAAAGTGCAGGTGGCAGCAGTGGAAGTTGGCTGGAGTGCATTGAATTGATGAGGCACAGCAGAATCTGTCACTCTAACCAGTGTAATGAAGAGAAGAAGTGTATAAACTACACTTTCTGTAGTGCCTGAAATTTTGCTTAGATCTGATTTTACAACTTTCTTTTTCTTGGCCAGTAATTTGAAAGGCAATCTCATGATGTGGTAAGAATACCCGATGAGTAAGTGGCTAAGGCTCATTTAAGTTTAGTGTTTCTAGTTGAAGGAAACTACAAATATGACTCAAATAAACAGATAGGACTATTAAGATATACAGTATTAAGAAATATTGTGTACTTTTATTCCATAGATATAGGTTGCTTATATTTCAGAATTTTTATTGAGAGATGTCAATTATTTGTATGATAGATGGACCTTCCTATTTATTTTCTCTCTGAACATTTTAAAGTAGTAGTTTATTTTTAAATTTTATTTTTTAAAAAGTTCTCAGATATATCTTCAATTTCTATGATTGTTTTATGTCATGCAATACTCTTTTTTTGTTTTGTTTCACTTGACTGATGAGTCTCATATCATTTTCTTTTTTGATCTTACTTTCCATTGCCTGACATAATCTTGGTGTTTTTTTCCAACCTTGTTATTGTACAGAATAGATGTTTTTATTTTTATAAATGTAATAAAAAAGAATTTTTATATAATTTGCTCTAATAGAATTATTTTTCCTATTATTTTTCCTATTACTTTTTCTTTTTTAGCTTTATTATTTTCTTTTTTTAATAAATTTGTTTTTGTTGTTTTTGTATTGCTTTTAATTGTTTTTGTTAAAAATGAGCTACCAGTGAAAATGAGCTATCAGTGAAATGTTATGGGAATTGATATCAGCTGTTCTTTATTTAAAAATAAAATTTTAATTTTTTTAAAATTATACTTGACATACAATATTATATTAGTTTCAGGTGTATAACACAGTGATTAGACATTTATATGACTTGTAAAGTGATCACCCCAATAAATCTAATACCCATCTGACACTATATATAGTTATTACAATACTACTGACTATATTTATCATGCTGTTCTTAATGAGATAAATAATAAGGTTCTCAGAAAAGGTTATGATTGAGATTGTTCAACCGTGTCATCAGACTCTACACCTTCTTCCCTCTCGTGTGACCCTTCCAAACCAAACAACTTTCTTGCTTCTCTTTCTGGTACCCTGTATCTGTTCATCTCATTACTATTGCCTGGAATATTTCCTCTTAACTTTAGTTATCTAAAATTTGTCTTTCCAGACTAATTTCTTCTTTGAAAATTTTCTCATCTACTGCAGCTTATAATGATCAGTTTTTTCTTTGGAGTCCAGTGACTGGTTTTTATTTTTTGCCTAGAGATAAGCAAATGCTACTCTGAACTGTTGTTCTATTTTTATGTCTAGATATTATCTCCTCAGCTATGCTCTAGATCCCTAATAATAAATGACAGTAATGAGCACAGGCTCTATGCTAGACTCTCTTTTAAGTACTTTAAATATATTACTTCATTAAGTTCTTCCAGCATCTCTATGCCCTAGAAGCCATTGTTTTCTTTATTTTACATATTAAGAGAATGAGGCACAGAGAGATGTAGAAACTTGCTCTAAGTGACAAAGTCAGTAAGCTGTGGAATGGAGATTTACACCCAGGCAGTATGGGTCCAGAACGCAGGCAGCAAATTACTTTACCCCTGCTGGTTCTGGCTGCTCAATGCATCACTCCCCACGGATAGAAAAGAGGGCTTTCTTTTGGTAAAGGAGAATCCCAAAGGGGGAAAACACATTAAAAAAAAATCCTTTCTTTAAGAACAGACACAGTTAGGAAATCATATTTGGTCCAGATGCCACAAAGATCATTTTAATTTTGTCCCTTTAGGTGTAAGCTCTTGAGATTTTAGTTCTTTTAGAAGAAAATGTCCCTTCTAATGTGCAGTATGTGGATCAATGTGCAGGTCATGGGGTAACTGTTTCTTCCCAGGAGCTTCAAGGTGTGGGACTTGACTCCTTCCCTAAGTACCTAGAAAGTCCTGCCTCTCAGGAAAGATCACTGATATGAGGGGAGTTGAATGTCCCATCCCTGCTTCTAGAAAATGATCGTTTCCTTCCAAGCAGTTAACGGAAATATATAAAAAATATCTTTAAAGAAGTGAGCATGCTGCGTTTGCATAATATGAAGTTTTTGAAATCTGGTGTTAAAACATCAGGATGAGTTTGGACTTTGGAGATATATCCTCTCGACTCCAGGATCTCTAAAGAGAATAGACCTTGGCATTTTGTTCACATCTTTATGAGACTAAACAACAGGTTTGTGTGGCTTTTTCTGAACTAAATTTCCTGTTTACTTCTTTATACAGAGAGATACCATAATGTTATCTGTTAGATAACATTAGATCTGTTAGGTATGAAAGGGTCATAGAGATAATTTTTCTTGTTATGGAAGATTCAAAATGACTTATATTTGAATAAATAAGTAGATAAAAAACTAACACAAAAATGAATAAATGAAGAAGGGAAGGAGGAAAGTAGGAAGAAGGAAGGGAAGGAAGGAAAAACAAAAGGAAGGAAAGAAAGAAGGAAAAAATGGTTTGGATCAAAACTAGAAGCAGTCTATATTATCTCCTAGCCTCACAAACCTATGTTGACATATTTGAATGGTCATAAACAAAAAATTCATGCGATGGATGATACTACTAATGTAAGCCTACTATTGTCTTTGTGACTGCTGAAAATATGCTGCATATAACATTAAGCAGGTAATCATGATAATGATAAAATAACCATAAATTAAATAGATGCAGTCACTATATCACATTTTAAGTCCCACATATAATTATTGTATAATTCAAGAGTATTATATTAGTTTTATTTTATTTAAAGACAACATTTATTGAAGTGATAATAAACATTATTTAAAACCCATTTTTTCCCATAGAAATTATTCTACATAATGTTCTTCTATAAATTTTAAATAGCTTAATTTTTTCCTTAACTAATGAGTTAGAAAGTAATATTTTCTTGATAGTGTTTCCTGCATAAAATGTTATGCATTTACATACTTCATTACTATAATAGATATTGCCTGACAGATTTCAGAACATGTGCCTTAAAAAAACTTTATAAAAAATATGAGAAATCACATGAAATAATGCTACATTATTTTAATGCAACATATGCTTAATTTTTTATACAATTTCTATAAAAAGTTGCTGTCTAACGTTTTTCAGATCACTTGATCTCCAAGGCAGGACTTCTCCATTTCTTCCATGGCATCATATATCTTTTTATAAGTAACCTTTTTGTCATTTGTGTGTTATCCTTTACACATTCTTTTATGAATGAGAATAGGAAATGGATTGATAAGCATATGTAGGAACTATGTTTTAATAATATTAGAATAGTGCTGGTCATTCAGTTAGAACAGGAAGGCCCTATCTAGTCTTTCCTCATGGCTGTGATAGGGTCTGATTATCTCACTGGTTTTTACAGTGTTCCTAGTAATGGTATTCATATGCAGGTTTTATTATTCCATCAGCCTGAAAGATGAAACATGAAGAGAAATTCTCATTTTTAAATACAATTTTTATAACTTAAGAAATTTAAGATAATACAGTTTGACTCTTTTTTAGGGAGAGACAATCAAATCCAGAGAAAACAGTGGTGAATTATTCAAGTTTACACAGGATTTTTGCACAAGTGCACAGACCTAGTATACATAAATATTGTCTTCCAATTCAGTGATTTTTTCAATAACTGTCTGTTGTATACCTATTTAGACAGGTGTATAACAGACAATTATTTAAGCCAGGTTGGTCACTGGCTTAAATATTATTTGTAAGTGTTAATAATACATTATCTTATAATAAAAAATAATTCTGTTCTTCCTTCCTTAGATTACAAGTGATCAATGGAAGATAGGAATCAGACGACAGTGACTGAATTTCTGTTTTTGGGTCTCACAGATCATCTGCAACAGCAGATTGTCCTCTTTGTCATGCTTCTCTTCATCTATCTTGTCACACTGGGAGGTAACTTGGGCATGATCACTCTCATATGGATCGATCCCAGACTCCACACACCCATGTACTTTTTTCTCAGCCACTTGTCCTTTGTAG